>JAZHYW010066700.1:0-14814 GCA_037355805.1 Ixodes ricinus
TATTGCTCGTACATCCTACAAAAGAGTGTGCAAGCACGAGTTACCGCAATATCTGTGGATCGAATGTTGCGTGCCAAGTTTTCTCCTTCAACTCGTTGCAATGGGGTATTTGAAGCTCGGATATCGCGGTGACTCGAATTCTAATCTGTATGCAGACTGTCTTTTACATGATGTATAATGCCCGAGTCCCACTAGAGCGACAAACAGATACAACAGATAGCGACAAGCCTCAAACCCATGCATCATACACGCGAAGGTATCTTCGGCACAATGGCAGGCGTGCATCCACTCCTGCTCACTTCACAAGCACCGAGACTGCAAGGCTACGACGGGTACCATCGCGTGCCTGCTTCACGCATTTGTGTTGTTTGAGGCTTGTCTGTGTCTTTTGTTTCTGTTCGTCGTTCTAGTGGTACTCGGATATAAGCAGTGTGACCCCGGCTTTAACCTGTCACCCCTACGTGTTATGGGCATAGGACTCTCTGGGAAGACGTTTTAACATATATACTCTGTCCTATAGGCAGTCGCAAGCGTGTGAAGCAGCCTTTAGATGTGTCGTATTCTGCGGTTATTAACGCATTTCCAGGAAGAGTTGCGACGATCGAGGGCCACCAGGAACTCCTTGGCGTGCAGTGTTCAAAACTCGTCCGTGAAAGCAAGGGTTCTTCGGGAATCGCGTGTTTCTCCTTTTAGCTAAACGGGCGGTCGGAGAGTTTTATGGTGAAATGAAGTCATCTGTTCCCAGAAGGAAAGTATCCAACGGGATTTACCGTACACCAACAAGCGGCCCTGATGTCACGCCGCAGTGATGGCGCTGCTGTTGGCAGGGCGCATGCGCAGACGCTTTCTTCACGTGAACCTGGTTCCTGCGCAAGAGCAGTACTCACACCTCGTGCGGGAACTGCGCGTCTCCTGCACATCCCTTGCGGGCTTGTTTGTAAAACAACGTGTTGGCCGTCACTGACAGAATGATCACGTTAAGTTTAGGATGCCAGGCCTCAAGCACGAATAGATGGATGCTAACAGCTGTACCCTTTTTAACGGGCGGTAGCTTGCGCCAATGAGCCAAGAAATTAAAAACCAAAAGTATGATTCCTCTTTCGCCTTCCCCTGTGCACTTTTGTGAGTATCAGCACGTGCTATTTTTGTTATATAGTGCCTTGACTGCGCGGGCGCATATGCTTAAAGGGGTACGGAAACGATATGACGTGAGCGCGAGCTATCTGCCCCTGCTTCAAACTCGGTCAGCGAGAAGTGCAATGCGTATCGCGCTCGTGACGTCAATAGTTCTCGCACAGTCAAAGGTATTGTAGTTGCGAGCCTTGCCACCTGGCAGGTCAACGCGTGACAATCTTACCTAGTATAGAGTGCCTTTATACGCACGCGCGCTTTTGCTTGAGTGGTGACATCTCAGCCATTTTTCCGCCCAATCGATTTTTTATGCATCTTAAATTGCGTTCGATCTGGTGTCAACTCGAGCTCGAGCGCGTAGCTTTGGCTTATGCATAGACGCCATTTTACCGCTCATACGACACCACAGCACACTATAGAAACAACACTCACTCCAGACACACGAAAATAAAGCGAAATTCAAACAAACTGCGCTGACTCACAACTCTTGCTCATATAACTTTGTCTTCAACCTCTAGCAACCCCGAATTTTCCAAATCACGCGCTACGATCTCCTAGATGCCTAAGATTTTTCTTTTTCTGTCAGGTGTAAAGGGTGCCTAATGCAGTTGTTAGAATTCCTGGCGATATGTTCTGCCTCGATAATCTCTCGAGTTAACTGGTATCTAGGCATACACTGCCGCGATTGTGGGTGCGTCGTTCACCGCCATCCTGTACAATTTTAGGTAGGCTAACCGAGCTGGTTGTCGAAGCAGAACATATCGCCCGGGAACTCGGCCACCGTATCAGTACACCTCTTACACGTGAGCAGTAAAGAGAAAAAATCTTAGCCATCTGCACCTCGCTTCAGCTCGGGTCCAGACGCAGCCGATGCAATACGTAGCGCGAGCGTCGTGACGTGAACAGTGCTCGCATTGCACGAACGCAGCGTGCTTGGCAGAGACGCTATTGGAGCTCGACTTGGTCGCGTCGCCTGCGCTGGACCCAAGCTGCACCGAAGTATGGAGATCGTAGCGCGTGATTATGACACATCGCGCTGCTTGTGCTTGAAGTGGTGACAAAGTCATACAGCCAGAGTTGTGAGCCAACGCGGTTTGTTTGAATGTCGCTTTATTTTGCGTGTGATCTGGTGTGAGTGTTGCTTTCTGTAGTGCGCTGTAGCTGTGTGGCGTAATGTGCATCAGACTCGCCCAAGCTGCTACGTTACCGCCCAAGTCACGCATCGAGTGACGCGAGAGCGTCACGCGCTGGCACATTCAGGGCAACAATGGATGTCTACACCCTGAGACAGACAGACAGACATGTAGGCACCCTTAAAGGGTAGTAATAGAGAGTTTTAGTAGATACGTTCCGATACCTCCGATACCCCCGATAACGATACTATATATGTAAGCGCAAAGGCGGAGGCAGAGTATCGGGTATCGTTAGGGGAGTCATCGGAACGATCTACTATACCTTTTTTCATACTTAGCGTGCAACACTGTCAAAGCTGCTGGCGCGAGCTCGGGGCTTGATCTCGTTGATCATTTGCACGAGTTCTCGCGCAAACAAAACCATAGATGAAGCCACGCGCTCGCGCCAGTAGCTTTGACAGCGTTGCATGCTAAGTATGAAACAGAGTATAAAACTCTCTATAGTCGGATGCAACCTGAGAACAATCTTTTAGCTCCACCCACACGCGCATTGCGCCCATCTGAAGTGCCTCCGCCGTCGAGAAAGTAGTTTGCTAGCAACGTTGCGTTTTCTTCCTCCAGTAATCGTGTCTTAAACTACTACAATATTTATTTAATTCATTCAGGACGTTTAAATAAGCTAGAATACGTTTTTGTCAACGAAATAGCTGTTTAGTAAAGAAAAGAAAGTCATGTCCAATGTACCGTCTTCCCAATTCATTTTCTGTCCAAGATACTGTCTAACATACCGTCTTCCAGCGCCTTCAATAGAGCCTTTTCAAAAGTCAGAGACACCTTGTGGCAGTCCCAACGCTCCAATATTGCCGCTCTAATGGCGGCGATAGGAGATCATACTCGGCTAAATCAAGCACCCTCGATTTCGTTAGTCGAAGGTGTCGTAAAAGGACCAACACCTTTTTCCCCTTTCTGCTCTATGCTCTCGAAGATCGCCCGCATCTGCTGGTGTGGAGAAGCTCTGTAGCGCCGCCATTAGAGCGTCGGGTCTGGCTCTGCCCAGGGGTGGGTAAGACTGACTTTCGGGAAGGGTCTATTGAAGGAAAGCGGCGAAAACGAAACCAACCTTTCTCTCGCCAAAATTACAAATAACGAAGCACTTATAGTTCCTGCAAATAATAAATATGTAGTGATTTACTTAGTTTTGTGGGCTTTGCGCACGAAATGTGTGCCTTTATTTTGTTGGATGAATAGAAAACAAGAATAATTATATTTTTCGGGTTTTGACAAATCGGCAGCCTCCCAAGTCATCGACACCACCACCGCGCCCCGCTCTCTTTGTCTTCCGTCATGGATCCCACTGAGGTGACTCTCTGCAGTGCTAAGCCTCGCGCCCGCTTTGAAATTTTCGTTGGCGATAGCGTCGCTGGATTCTCACGTTGTCGCGCAAAAACTGCTGCAAACGCAAGCCGATACCATTAAGATTTCGTGGCGTAACCTCGGGCATGTAAACCACGGTGCAAAAAAGCAGAATAATTGTCACGAGAAACTAGCGTCGCGTTGCTAAGGCCAGCAGCCATGTTGAGCTTTTCTTTTTTTTTCAAAAGGATCGCGATTGGTCCACGGAATCGTGACGTCATGAAAACGATTGGCTGGCGTTTCTCGGCGTAGGAATACATTTTCCTCTGAGAGGCATTTCCGGTTTTTTCTTAGCTTGCAACCGACTATAGTATCCGAGGGCTGGGTACGCCCTATGGCCTATACATAGCTTGCCCGTAACATCATTTTTGGCCATGCCGGTATTTTATGTGACACGAGCGTTCGCTTCACCGTGTTACTTTCACACCGCAGAAGTAGTGGCTCGAGGTAACCAGTAAGTTGAAATATCGGTCAGTACCCAGCAATGGCATATGGTTGTCATAACAGAGGTCCCCGCATTCTCAGACTAAGCTCCTACATAACGTCGGCAAAATCAGCGATCTCGATGGTGTGGAATGCACGTTGCAGAAGCACCGTGGAGCTGATGCGGCAGCCAATGCCACAACCAGGAGAGCTCGAGGTCGCTACTTTGAAGCATTGTTCCGCAGAACGATCGAGCGCTCGCGGTAGAAATCCATGTCTCAAAGCCAGGAGCGCAGGCTAGCTCGCGCTTGTAGGTTTGGCTGTAGTCTGATCTTATGAGCGTTCTGCGCCAAGTCACATTCACGACCAAGTAACTCCACGAGGAGCCATACTGCCGCGAACTGGCGCTGCTTCTTAGGAACTCATGACGTGACGGCCTTTGAACGGAGCTTCAGAGGGCGCCACCAGACACAATTTTCAAATCTGTACATACACCGATCTCACTAAGCGTTCGGCCCATCAGAGCCGTATGTGAGAGTTTGGCCATTCGTTGGCAAGTATAGGAGACAAATGCGGAGGCGCCATTGGCCGAAAACGGGCTGGGCGTGTCCCAGGGCGTCTTCAGAAATTCGAATGTGACCAACCAGAAGCCGGAAATAATACCCTGGCGGTGGTCGCGAGAAACAAACCTGATAACTGCATTGGAGTAACTCTCAATGACTGAAAATATGGTACACGTGATGTTTCAATCACGCTCATCCAAATTGATGGTGGAAGAGTGCGACAAGCGGAACGATCGACATAATCCGTACGCCAAGCGCCGAGGGCCGGGAATCTGCCGTCCGAGCGGTCACACTCTGTCCGAGCAAAACAGAGTTGAGCGGCGCACACGTGCACCCTATTTTAAACCACGAAGAGTTACTACACTTCACTCTTACGCGCTTATTAAAACCATTTACGAACATAGACCTTTGATCAGAGCTGTTTCTCGCTACCACCGCTAGAGGATTCTTTTCGGCTTCTGGTTGGTCAAGAGAGCATGCCAAGCCCTCTTTCCGAGTCTGACGCACGCCCTGGCTCTGCCCGCGCCTCCCATTGACCAAACTCTCTACATATACGGCTCTGCGGCCCATGCGTCACTCCACCAAAACTTTAGTTCACGGGAAGCAGACGGCCGTGCATGCGAGGGCTCGTGCCGTCTCGTGCTCCACAAGCGCAGAATGCCACCAACGTTGCAGCAAGACTACAGTTTCCTTGATACATTGCGGCAGCGGTGGCATAGTCAAACTGGCTGGGCAGGAGGCACGTAGCCAGGATTTTGATTTGGAGGAGGGGGAGGGGGGGCGCCCATGACAAAATGATGTATGAGGGGGAGGGGGGCGAGGAGGCCCCAGCAAAATGGAAGATTTCAGGGGGAACGGGGGCATCGGCCCCACTCCCCCCCCCCTTTCTGGCTACGTGCCCGCTGGTAACATCGGTCTATTCGCTTTAAAATTAGTTTTCTTCACCACTCTGCCTGCAGCCCAGAAAAACTAGTCTAGGCTAATGTTTCTGGGCTGCTGGAACAACATGGACAACATCTGAAACAAAGAAATAAAAGTGCTAACATTTCGTTTCCGTACCCCTTTAAAGCTCCGGAGACACCAAACTGTTAGCGATGCTAGAAGGTTCGTGCAAAAGGCGGGACAACTAAGAGTCTTCCCTACACCTCTCATCATGTCGGTGACCCTAGTAGAGCTGTATTGAATCGAAGTTTTGGCGCAGTGCGGTTCAATTTCCATACAAACGCCCATTTTCATTTTTGTTTCTTCTCAGTCTGTAGCGAGGAGGAACAGAGGCCCTTGATTACGTTTAAAAAGAAACTGGCAACCCTATATTTTTAATGCGGTAGCATTATTAAACTGCTATTCCACAGCTTCAGTCGAGTATATTCTGGCCCCCGAATGTGCACTAGGTACGTGGAGCATACAATTCCAGCTCACTGCGCTCGCACCCGATTGCGCCGCGCGTAAGCGAAGCGGCAGTACGCACTCCTTCATATTCGCACCCTCTTCGAAGGACCTGACGACCTTGACGTCATCCTCGACGTCGTCCTAGAGGTTGTCTTAGACGTCGTGTCCAACGTCGTCTTTTAGGACATCGTCCTCGACATCGTCCTTGAGGCCGCCCCAAGGTTATCCTAGACGTCATCCTTGAGGTCATCCTAGTAGAGGGTGTCCTAGACGTGGCGCTTGACGTCGTCCTTGAGGTCTTCCTAGTACTTATCCTAGACGTCGCTCTGGAGGTTGTCTGAGAGGTCGTTCTCGATGTCGTCATTGACGTCGTCCTCCTGGACGTCATCCTCGATGTCATCTTCGGAGTCGTCCTAGAAGTCGACCTCTAAGGACCTGACGTCCTTAGAAGAAGTCTAGTGACCTGACCTGCGCACGTGACTGTACATGAGCACATATCCGGTCTTCAACGTGTTACATAGGCGGTGTGCAACGATAAATGCTAACGCATTCATAGATAAGCACCCCTGTGGTTTCTAGCAATTTGCCTCAAGCATCAATTTTTTTATTATTGTTAAAGAACGCTGGAAATGATCCCAATTAGTGATCCTAAAAGTGTAGCATCAAGAGGGCGTATCTGCAGCAGAGAAAAATTTCAACTTTAAAACTTCCACCCGAATCACTGAAGTATAGATGCGAAGATAGTGCCTCTCCTTGACCTTTCGGAAGGACCCCAAACTGGAAGTGTGCCGGTGCATTTTCTCTTCATATCTGTCAATGATCGCTAACAATCATGAGACCTGAAATTATTGGCGTGTGTATGTTTATACTAGCCGGAGGTCCGTCTGCCTTGCCTTAGTGGGCGAGGTGCCTATCAGCTGTAGATGGGCAATTGAGCCAGTGCGGGTACAACCCGCGACAATCACGGCAATCATGGACCTGAAAATTTTGGTGCGTGCATGTTTATACAGAATGTTTACAGAATGTTTGATTGAGAGCTAAAGAAAAGAAATAAACCTATCACTCTAAACCTGCACCGCCAAATGGCATAACAGGTTTAAACCAATCAAAATAAATGAATAGGGTCAAATGACCAAATTAAATTTTTTGCAGAAGCCAATTTGAAAGAAAAACTGGGGAGCATCAAAACCTTCGTTTCAGGATTCGACGCTCCCAGTTTTTCTTTCAAATTGACTTTCGGCTGTATGTTTATACAGCCGAAAGTTAGTCTTCCTTGCCTTAGTGGGCGGGTTCTCTCTCAGCTGTAGATGAGCAATTGAAGCAGCGCGGTACAACCACTCAGCCTGCGGTCTTTAACGTGCACCACGTAGTATAGTGATACGCGACCGCACGCCGGTACGATGCTCAACCAGATGGAAACGGGCAGAGGTGGCGGTTAAACCTAAAGTTGAACCTAGGATCTCTGGGTTCTACAGCGCGAGCTTTCGCTCCACGTGCACCGAGATGGAGTGCGCTAGCCCACTCGGCCACCGAGGGCCCCTTCAACTGACATAAATCTCAAATTTTCTCACAGCTTCACGACTTCTAAGGGTGCGGAAAGAGCGCTGTGCTATGCCTAAGGCTACTGCGCCGGGCTTCATTGTGTTCAGCATCTCCTTTACTTTATCCGGAGGCTCGCTACTTTTTGCTGCACATCTGAGTCAATGTTGTGTTGTTTTCGACCCAAACCTTCAATAAAATTTCCCGGTTTGACGAATAAAGTTCAAAACAGTCCACCAAAGTGTTCAAGAGCACGTCGGATGGCAACGTAAAAGCACTTTCGTGCCACCTTCCTGCACTAACTTCCCGCAAAGGGTTGTTCCTAAAGTGCTTCATCACGTGCACAATGTTGTTTCTTTAGTTTTATTTCAGTCTTTCAACTGCAAGTTCAGAATGAGCGCGGAGCTGCCGTACGTGACGACTCCTGTAGAATACTCTCCCGTGAATTTTTCCTTATTCTGGTTATGTTTAGGGTGCCTTCATGTGCGCTTTGCTTGTGTTGATGACATCTGGCAATTCTGTTTCCAATTCTACTTTTTATTTTTGTTCTGAAGCATGTGAAAGAGCGTGTCCCTGCACGCGCTCGTGGCGCTGACTGTGCTACTGCGACATTTTGTTTCCGGCGATTTCTTTGTATTTTCTCGGTGAGCGCGTGCTGTCGGCATCGGGTACTACAAAGGTGGCATCACCCTAAACAGAAGGCCATTGAGGCACGCTAGTTATGTTGGTTGCGTTCTCCGTCAAGTAGCTTCTCACGTTACATTTTTTCTCGTTTTCACATTCCGTTATTGCATTTGTTGCGAACTCACCTAGGTCATCTGACGTATGCGAATGCCCGGAGGTGTCAATGGTGTCAGCAAGAAACGTCTCTCCAGTTTCATTTGCGACAGTGACACAAATTACTGGTGTATTGTGCATGTTAGACAACCCGTTCAAGCTGAAGGTGACAGCCTTGCTGTGCAATTAAAATCAGGAACTAAATTTTTTTTTAACTGGGGGGGGGGTGTATATTTTTTTTTAGCAAGGCATTTCCTACCAAGTACAAAGAGGCGAGGCTTGTATCCTTGACTGCAGCATGTTCGTGGGTGTAGCATTTTTCACAAATCTAGCGAAAAAGTTTCCCCACTAAGTTTGGCGGAAAACATTCCCCGCTAAATCTAGCGGAAAATTTTCCTGTAAATTTATTGGAAATTTTTTCTCCACCTTCCCCCCCTCGAGGTCACGTGACCCCCAAGCCATGTGACCCCCCCTCCCCCCCGAGGTCACGTGACCCCCCGTGCCTTCCCTCCTCCTCAAGAGCTGCACTCTAATTCGGCGTTACAGGGAGTTGTAAAAGGCTTTCACTTTTGTTCCTTCTTTTTTGACAGAAAATGTGTTCACGAGGTAGCCTGTTTACGTCTCGAAATTCTGCGTTATTAAATTTACAAAGGTCAGTTCCCCACGCGTCGATCACGAAATTGTAACAAAGCAGTACTGAACTCGTGAAAGACGACTCCACTGGGTATGTTCCTTTTTATTTATTCGGCTTTCATTTTCCAAAAGCGTTCAGCCGAGTAGGCTTCGTGCACACGCAGCCACTGTGCCCTTTGCTTGTGAGGTCTGCCTCGAACACGTCAAAAGTGAAGGACAGAAAAAAAAATGTTCTATAGAATTAGACAAAGAGAGTGCTATTAATGTTAAAAAGTCAATTGAAAGAAACAAAAAGGACGAAGACGTCCTGTCTTCCTTCTTTTTGTAGACACTTTGGTACTGTAGATCTGTGCCGGCGGTGCACAGAAGAGTGGATTCTAAACTAGAACGCGGTATTAGCCCCACGGCAATGCCTTTTTCGTGTTACTTTTGTTTAAAAGGATCGTTTAAATAAAAGTTTTTGTTTCAGAAACAAACAAATTATATTGTCTCTGCTTTTAGATATATCTTCCGCACAATATTCCAATTTTTAAACTTCTTCCGCACAATTAATTTCATTTGAAACAGGGCCCAAATGCGAAGATTGCACTCCGCCGAACACACGGTATTTTCGTTGGCAACAGCCGAAGCTCTGACGTAACATCATCCAAAGAGAGCCATGACAGCTCTCTACTGCTGTTTCAGTAGAACAACTTCGTTCTTATTCTTTTATTTGCGATCACTGCTTTAAACGGGAAATGTAAGGCATAGAGCGCTTTAAAAATGCCTACGAATTCGTTAGATGCATCATTCACGTCCAATTTGAAATAAACCGATGTCCAATCGCATTCTAAAACTGCATTCCTAAAACCAGAGAGGCAAGCATCCGACATTTCTTGGTAGGTTATAGAAATCTTTGTACAGGGTATGTTATACAAGTACATAAAAATTGAAATGTGGTCACTTATGCCAAATGTTTTGGTTCCGGCCACTCTGACGCTGGCTGTGATATTAGTAATAAAAATGTCAATTACACTTGACGTGGTTTTAGTAATTCTAGTGGGAGACACTCATGTCGTAAGCTTCCTTACTAGATGAGCGCTTAACTTTGAATACATGAATAAGAAAATCTGGTTTTTATCATTATGGTAAAACCACAGTTATTTAAATCACAATTTAAATCATTATTTAAATCTCGATTTATATCATTTTGATTTCTTTTTCTCCACCCAGTACTGTCCATTACTGGACTAGAATCACCGAATTATGATATGCGTATCTTCTTAATCCACCGATTTTGGTAAATCATCCTTCTGGCGACGATTCCTCGGTGTGAAACGCGTACAAATGGCGCCATTAGAAAGGGGAAGGAAAAAATTGTAGCTTTTACAAGTAGTTCCAAGAGTAATCAGTTTTTCTTGCGGCTACTTTTTAAGGAATGTCATAAAATGATTACAAAATTATTTTTAAAAAAGTAATCGATTACAAGTAATTACTACTAATGATAACCGTTCAAGTCTGGCACTGAGAACCGATAACTGGAAAGTAAGAAAAAAATAAATGCAAAAGTTGACCCTACTCTACAAATATGCCTGATATTCCAGCTGCTCCCGGTTTCGATGCCAGAGGCTGGAAAAAATGGGACGATCGTCTTGAAAGGCCTGTCGGGCTACATGGTTCAGCTCCTTTCTCAAGGCCTCGGATTCAGGTGAGTGCCCTCCGATCTGAAATGAGTTGACGCGCTCCGGTGTTCGAATAACCAGCACTACATACATTACAGTTTTAATTTGTAGCTTAGCAGCAAGGCACGCGCAGAACAAAAGTGAAATCAGAATATTATGATGGAAAAAAGTTGAGTGAAAGCAGGCATGCAAAAACAAACTTATTAAACCAGTCCTCACCACCGAACCGGCAAACTGCTACAAGGAAAATTAAAGATTGCAAAAGCTCACAAGGTCAATTAGATGGAGTACGCAAGACTCAGCTCTGACTATCCACCGTTGTTTTCTTTACTCGAAATAAAAAAAACATACCATGAAGAATAATAAAAACAAAATGAGACCGAACCAAAACATCTTCACGAAGAGCCAAATCGTACCTTAAACCGCTGGAAAAAAAACAAAAAAACTAGAGGGCAGAAAATTGATGGTTGAGGCAAATTTGAACAAACCACAAAAGTGATTATCTATGAATGTGAGAGTATTTATAGTGGCACGCCGCCAAATTTAGCGAGTGAACTGATCTCATGAATAGGTCATGACATATATTTTGATGCTAAATTTGGCAGGGAAACTTGCCGCTAAATTGAGCGTCGTCCACTAGGACGACGCTAAACCTTTGTCGTCCTTGAGATCACCCAAGAGGTCGTCCTTCAGGTCATCTTAGACGTCGTTCCTGACGTCATCTTCTAGGACATCGTCCTAGACGACGTACTTGACGTCGTCTAGGACGACGTCGAGGACGACCAAATAGAGGACGACGTCAAAAACGACATCCAGAACGACCTCTAAGACTACCTCTAAGGTGACTTCAAGGACCACTCTAGGAAGACCTCAAGAACGACATTGAGGATGACGTCATTAGGGCGTCGTTAAAGATGATGTCTAGAACAACCTCTAGGGCGACCTCTAGGGTGATCTAAAAGATGACTTAAAGGACGACCTAAAGGACAACGTCAAAAACGACCTCTAGGACGCCCTCTAGGAGGACGTCAAGGTCGTCAGGTCCTTTAAAGAGGGTGCGAATGTCAAGGCGCGGATACTAGCGGTCCGCATACGGGTGGCGCAACGGCGCAATGGGGCGCAAGCACAGTGAGCTGAAATAATCTATTGTGCAAACCTCCTGCGCATTAGGAGGCCATAATATACATAGCTGAAAATCTTGAGTAGTAGTTCAATCATTTAAAACTTTAAAAAAACCCGGGCCAAATGTAGTCTTTTACAAGCTAAGAGTGCAGTAGAAACTCCGCCTCCCCAATACGCGCTCGTTTTCTTCATCCGGATTCTGGCTGCGCGCATGAAGAAGCGCTATATTGTTCATTTGTTTGTTAATTTATTAGGAGACAATATTTCGGGAGAAAGAGTAAAAGCCAGAGGCACTCTACCTAACGAGGCCCAGCCCAAGGCAAAAAGCTTGTGCCTGAGGTGGAGTGCCTTCTGAATTCTTAGCATGTCATCGAAATAGATGTACACTCCCTATTGAAAAAGTCAAATTAGATATAGTAAATTGGAAATTGTAAAACCAATATAATATAGCTCTTTGCAAGTGGGATACAATAAGTGCCATGTTGTATTGGGGTTTAAACAGTTATTTTATCCCAATAAAGGGTATTGTATTGTATTTTAGCGTATTATGGAAATTGGCAACTCCAATATGCACGTGCTAATTGGGATTACCAATATTGTAGCCGATAGACAATGGTTACGATATTGGTAAACCGAATTAGCACGTTTTGATATTACCAATACTGGTAATCCTAATTCGCAATTACACTTACTGATAAAATCCCGTTCCGAGCCACATTTCTTGGAAATGCCGAGGTTCTGGTTTAAACCAGAACCTCGGCATTGTGGAACTCAGCACGTGTCCTGTGCTTTGCCAACCCAACGCCAACCCCAGCGCCTGGCTATGATCAACTAGAGCCACTAAATGAGCTGCGCTTAGAGTATCGGCACTCCGTTCCCCGACATTGTTGTGGGCGCCGCCATATTGGGGCTTGTGCAGAGCAGACGCAACTGCAGATCGTCATGATTCAAAAGTGCGACTTCATCAGCATCAGATTCGGTGTTAGGAAGCTCATGTAATGTTGCTTTTCTCTGTCGCGGACTGTTTAACCATTTGTGGAGGACGGAAAAGCGTTTACCGCGATTTAAGATAAAGCTTCAGATAACTGGCAACCATGATTTTAAGCCACAATATGGCCAAGTGTCGTTACTCTGAAGCGTAGCTTATTTAGTGGCACTATGATCAACATTGGCGGCATATAATCGGCTCCAGATCACGTGGCCGCTTGTTCCGGATGCGAGTTAAGGAAGTAAACACTGCTAGTTGTTTTGTTTTTTTGTTTTTTGTTTTCATGTTGCCGCGACTTCTATTCCGTGTAGTGAAAAACGAACCCGTGTTTTAAAGGTCATTAACGTCAGGGATTCCGTTCAATGCGGTATTTGAGCAAAGTACAAAAATCGTTGCATCGGCACTGACGCGATTATATGGGAAATCTGTGCTTCCAAATGTAGCACGCTTCGTGCATGTCTTTCCGGGAACGATAGCCAGCCGGCTGAAATTTTTTAGACGTTTTATAAAACAAAAGAAAGTAAAAATTAAAAGCTTTCACCACGGAAACATGGACAAATACACCTCTTTGAAGTGCAAACTTTGGGTGAAATTTTTACCTCAAGTAAAATGTAAGGGCGAGATTTGTAACTCCAGGCAAGTGCAAAATGTTACAGACGTCCCGGCCACTTCAACGCCGCGCGAGTGTCCTTTTAGCGCAGCAGAGACTATTGTGCACAATCAAAGGAGGCCGCTCTTTTTGAACATCAATGAACATCTTTGCCTCATGCAGCTGAAGTAATATTATGCGAGTGTGAGTATCTTTGAACTGTTCTCAATTAGGTATCGAAGCTGATTCAGAATCGAAACTGTAAATTGCGCCGTTTATCACATATTTCGGAAAAGCATAACAAAACGAAAGAAAAACTGTTGGCTTAAAAGTATAATGCATGGATATGAAAAAGACGGATTAATCGATACGTTAATCAGCTAAAAGGAGGGGTTGATCGGGATACAATTTTTCATTGACTCCCAGCACTAATTTTTATGTCACTAAACATCGGGGAACAGCCACATCCTGTCGCAGTGCGCGGCTCCATATCCCGAAGATGCACACCGCGGTGAGCTCACGTAGCATGTTCCAATTTATTCGCCCACAAACAATGGCAAATTGAGTGTGTTCTTATAAGGCCTTCCTACATTGATACAAGCTTGATTTTGTAAAGGGCCCAGCAAATTTCCTGCCGCGTAACATACACTCACTAGCGGCATAAAAAATATGGACTACCATGGTGTGTATATACTCTAGTAAACTGTAGAATTAAAAATTTACCACGAGTTTTCCATTCAACCTACGGCATATTGAAACGGGCGTCGTCAGGAGCAACGGGAAAACGCGACCCGGGAACTAATTGACACTGTAGCAGACCCGACAGATGTCACAACCACAAGGGCTGTATCAAATACCCGAAGAATTGTACTTCTAAACTAAACAAAGCAGGCTCCACTGCGCCGAGCCCGGTGCCGGTGAGCGCGCCAGCTCACGCTACCGCGTGGCCTCTGGAGCCGCGAGAAATATATGCCTTTTGTCTAAGCTCTGAGCCGGACGTCCCTTTTCTTCTCCGGCGCATTCGAACACACCGCCGACAAATTGGTGACCCGGACGTCCGACTGCAATGAACCAGAGCGCAGGCAACTCCACCGACGACGCAGGCTTGACCACCACCGTCCAGCTCCGCCTTCCAGTCTTCTGGGCGAAACATCCACGGGCCTGGTTTTCCCAAGTGGAGGCACAGTTCCACTTGCGGCACATCACCACCCAGTTAGCACGCTACTATCATGTCGTGTCGGCCCTCCCCCAGAACTGGCTGATGAGCTGGACGACATACTCGCGCTGCCACCTCCTGACGACGCTTTCGACCACCTCAAGCGCACAATCCTCGCCAGGAAGACGGAGTCGGAGTCATCGCGGCTTCAGCAGTTCTTGAACAACGAAGAGCTGGGCGACCGTAGACCATCCCAGCTGCTTCACCGCATGCGGCAGCTGCTGGGTGAGCGAGCGT
>JAZHYW010066701.1:0-50967 GCA_037355805.1 Ixodes ricinus
TTTATTTTCTTTCTTTCTCTCTCTCTCCTATCTCTCATCGCGTGTTTTTAACCTAATTTCATGGCTTCGTCTTTAGAGCGCCAGGCACTGCGACTGTCTGATTCGCTCAAGGAGACTGGATACCGAACCTGTTTGCCACAGTTTACTGTTCTATCTACAAGGTACCATCGATTTTGCTGCACTGTTAGGAAACATTCCGTCAAAGTACGGGACACACACATGAAAACTTTATTCCCACAACATGTTCTGTATGCCTCTACTACAAAGCAGGTTTCCGTAGCTACTTGATATGGGACATGTTGCTGCCTCGAGGATTGACTCCGCGAGTTCCGTATACAATCATGATGGTGCAGGTGCTATTTACTACAGCTACGGGAACTGAAACCATCATAACAGAGAGTGTCACATGTTCTTTGGCAAACGACGGCGGAACATGTTCCGTTTCAACATTGGACAGGACATAATCTGATTTGCCTGAAAACAGAGCAGGTTGCATTTTATGGCCAAAGGGAGAACGTTCAGTCTTGTTCGCGATAGCCGACGTCCCGTTTTACGCAATACTACAACAACAAACAAAAAAAACGTTCATTTACATCTTTTGCAAGGCTCTTCGAGAGCCTATCGTCGCAATCTACAGCTACAGGGCATCTCAGCGAATTACGAGGCCGAGCATATGTATATACCCCCAAAAAACGAGGTCCACGATGTGATATTAACCAATGCAAAATTTCACGCTTGCATTGCTTAAGGTCTCAGCGCAGACTTCGTTCTTCGATCAAACACTTGTGCTTGACCTCGCAATTCGCTGGCTTCCCCCTTAAAATATGTTGATTGGCTCTCTGATTGTTCAGCGAGAATGTAGACAGACAACCTTTGGCATGAATGACAGTACACGTTCTTTTCCAACCCTATTATATGATATCTTTAATTCTTTGGTGTATGTATCTTTATGCTGTGGGCGCGTACACACAAATTCACTCGACAAGTCGAAAGTTTGTCACACCAAGGACGTTGTGTCTTCTTTGTAACTTCGTTCAATGCCTGCCATATTTGCATGTAAGAACAACAAAAAGTCATGTCATTAGTAAAAGTTCCAACGCATTTTAAATTCACATGTTCGAAATTTTTGCTATCAAACCATAACAAAAGGATCATATGGAAAAAAACTAAGGAGGTACCACAGCGATATTAATGTCTTTATCTCCGAAATCTCAGAAAAATAGCATTAAAATTAACCTATGATAAATTAATGCATGCAACCTAATGATACAGCTACATTTTAGAAATTACAGTTCGTTGTAAAATAAACGAATGAAGAAAAATCTAAACAAAAGCTTCAGTCCGCACGCAGCCACTTCTGTTCGATCTTCTCCAGTTCTTGAAAACCTCCCTGCAACTTCGGATGTATCAATGCCACCTTCCTCGAGGACTGCCTCGATCCCTCCTCTGGATTCATATCCACCAATTGTCTGAAAGAAATGTCGTAAAAAATGTTAACTGGACGTCAATTAGAAGTAATCAACTTAGGAAAGGTTAGGAGTTCTTTTCACTCTCTTTAACATTTGACTCTTCAGTTAGTACTCTTATCTGCATAAACTCCCTATCATGTCTACCCCATCTTCACATTTCTAAATTTAATATAATCCCTGGAAATCTCTCTACATCCTTAAGAGTGAAACCTTCAAGACTTTGCAATTCCGTAATTTCCAAGCACTCTACGGTGGACTACGCCCGCTAAACCAGCCTGATGTAGTGCGTGAACCACGGCCTATGAGTACAGTTGCACTCAACTAAAGTTTCACTCACACACACCTGAACCAGGCAATATATTTTCTTTACCTGAGTGAAACACTTTTTTGTTTTTTGTTAGAATGCTTGCTCGCTTTTTGCATGAAACTGAGCCCTCACAATCTCTGTTACAAAACACAAACACTAAAGACAAAGTAGTACATACCTTTGTCCCGAAGCAGCGCTGGCAGGAGCTGGCGTTCTTGAATCTGGTATCCCGTCTAGCACTTCCCGCATGTCACACCGGCTTCTTTTCTTTTCTTCTAGTTAAAAGCCACTTTCACGAAGCATAGCCGTACCTTTACAAGCGCTGTTTGCCATCCCGGTGGTAGGTTTTGGTTCTCGCCGTAACAAAACAGCTCACAGACAAAAATCATGATGTAAACAAGAAGGCCGCTCACGTGCTTGGACAGTAGCACCTAAAGTGGCAATAACCTGTCGTGCTGTGGCAATGATGAAGGGAAGCGAACAGAATAAGAGGAAACAAAAACTGAAGCTCTGTTATGGCGGCGCCCATCCAGTGCTACCTGAAAGCGTTTACAATCAATGCAATATCACAAGTGTGCATTGTCGATGAAGAAGTGCTAGGCTGAGGCTAGTGTTTTGTGTTGGTTTTGTCTTTTCCGCTGCTGCTGCTTCTTGCGCGTGCGTCAGGAGTGCAAGAATACAGACTTACGGCTGCGTTCTTTTACTACAGTACTCAGGCCTAACCTTAGGCATAACCTTACGTGATCACGTGTCACGTACGATTACGTTATAGGTTATCTCGTTAGGTTAGGCATAACGTTAATCGGAATCACGCAAGGTTACTTTATCATGTAATCGTGCGTATTAAGGCAGAACGTAAGGTTAGGCCTAACCTTACAGTGGTCCGAATTGTTGCGTGAATACCCCATGAAGACGTGCTTACGTGATCACGTAATCTTACGCAATTACGTCGATCATAAGGTTAGGCCTGACCTTACGATCGGTCTAATTACGTAAGTTTACGTGCTCACGTGGTCAGTTAGGCCTAACCTTACGTTGGGCATAATTACGTAAGATCGTGTAATTACGTAATCACCTAATCATGTACTAATCACGCAACCCTCTCGCCCCGAGACTGTGGCGCGTCGGGGCGAGAGGGTTAGCTTTTCGTTTGCAGACCTCGTATATGTGCACGTTGTATCACTCACAACAACCTATGGAAGGAAAACCAGTGCGAAAAGGTGCACCCAAAAATGCCTCACATTTAAAATTCCCAATTTTTGCCACTTTTATGCACGCCCGGTGCTGGAGACTCTTTTTGAAATTAAGTACGAGTTGTTACTTTGTAATATCTTCGTTAGGCATTGTCATACACGGGAAATTGATGCTTCTCAGCAAAACTGCATGTTTGATTTTGTACTATACACTTCCTGTTTCAGCATGAAAACTGGCACAATCGTAGCAAGACCAACAAACGGGACAATTTCCATTCTCATTTCTTCTGTATTTTTACAGAACAGTTCCCGTAGCTGCGCGAAAGCGGTACACTGGATGCAATGCCGACAAACAGGATGAGTTACATTTTCATTTTCCACGCAAACTAATGACATTTCCTAACAGTGCGAATTCGGCAATTAAGTTAGCAGAAAATGTTTGCGTGACGCGTATTTACTGTGACATATTCAAGTGACCTGGCTGTGCTTAATCTGGCCATATTTTAATTTGCATCGCGTTCGCACGAACTAGTGTGTGGAACTCTATAGCAACACATTAAAATAAAATAAAAAAGAAATCTAATGGATTTTGACATAATAGGTGAAAGAAGTTCAAACTTTTGAGCACATTTTCTATTGTTGATGACGCCATTGTTCTGAACCAATAGAAGACCGAAGCGACAAGCGTGCGACAATCATGCGCGATCTTCCTAATTGTTGTAATTAACATCCAGTTATGAAGATGTGAATGCCCCACTGATTAACGGGTGTTCCAAGCAAAATTTGAGTGAGAATCACGCGCTTGAAAGGATCAGATGATCGGTCACGTGCACCTCATTCAGCCAGTCCTGCCTCTAGACTGCATGTATATAGTCGTCATTATCCGACGCTTAAGACCAATGTCGTCACTGAACGCTCGTGTTTGACATTGATAGGCGCGCCCTTCGAAGCAGCATTTGATTTTCTCTGTGCCTTTGCACTACCCCTTTAAGCATAGGGACAGTTACCGCAAGGTTAAACTAAAAGCTCTTTTTTTTTTCAAAACACAATCGTTGTGTCTGTTTTGTACTGTACATACGTATGCTTCGATCATGTCTGCAGATCACTTTTTATTATGACGAATGTGACTTCTGACCGTCATACAGGGAAGAAACACGCTTCAGACAGTGTTTTTTTTGTATGATATACTAGCAGTGTGATCGCGACTTAAAGCGGTTTTCTTATTGTGATTGTAATACGTTAGCAGAAAATGTTTGCGTGAAGCGTATCCATTTATAGACATTCAAAAGAGCTGGTTGTGCTCAAACCGCCCAATCCGTTTAACAAAACTATTTCTTAATTCGCAGCCGTTGTGTCAACTTCACCGAATAGCACGAGGTAGGTCTATCAACTCAATCTAAAGCCGCTTTTACACAGCTAACACCTCACTCGAACGACAGTGTGGAGACACTGATGCATCACGGTCATATTGGACCAAAACTGGCTGCCGACATGTTCGAAGCGTACATATCTACGAGAAAAACATGTTTGTGACGTGTCGACAGATAACATTGGCATCGCGGCTACAGCAGACACCCTTTCTTTACGAGCAGTACGATCGCCAATCAAGCAGTGCATTCGCCGCAGTCCACAGAGTGCTGTGTGCAGCATCGACTAGGACATACGCTGAGGATGACGTCGAAGGACATGCCGTCGATGATGATGGGCAAGATGTCGGGCCTCTTCACGATGTCCTTTATGCTTTCGATGCGCGGCGCTTCCGTCTTGATGGTCATGCTGGCCTGCATGTAACTCGTGAACATGGTGGTCGTGAAGATGACGCCGAGCCACCAGACCCCGATGAGCATCCTCGTGTTGTCCGGACATCGCGACGGACCTGCGAAGTATTGTGCATGGCTTATGCATTATAGATCAATATTAAATCTCATGAGCAATGTAACCCAAGCCAATGTGACTTCAGGAGCCGCGCCTGGCTTGTCAGAAAGAAGAGATACGTCGTATACCTATCTGAGGTTTTACTTTGCCGCTCACCAGTAGCCCTTGGACCTCGGTAGCACCCCCGTTACATCGTCGCTGAATGTCTAGATATTGGAGACGGCGAACGAAGACCGAAGTAACGACACGGAGAGGGTACAATGAGTGAAGCGAAAAGTTTATTTAAAGCGTGTGGTAAATTTATCCGTGTCATATTTCCACTCCATATACCCTTCCGAAAGTGCGCGCCCTCTGGCAGCTGCTACGCCAATTATCGGAGTTGGGCATTGCTTGGGCACGTGCTCTAGCATACATTGGGCATGAGGGCTGCGTCAGTGTTCGGCAAACAACTCGGATCTAGTCACACGCTCTGTGACTAGGAAATGGCAACCGCCAATGTTGCTTGATTCACTTTTAAACAGCGTCTATTCAAACGCGGGGTAAGGACTTCGAAAAGGGTGTGTTTTGTTTCCTGACTTTCACAACATTTGCTTTGTAAACACAAAATTCAAATAAATAAAAAACGAACATTATTTGTTTATAACTGACCGAAGGCGTCTCAGGCAGTAAAGAATATTTACATTATATTTTCATTATATAAGGGGCACTCAATTGCTATTTGTAGAAGCTTGTTCTTGACGATCGACATATTGTATAGTTGGGCATTTGTTAATTCAATGACAAGTTCTACGCGGCAAGACGTCCAGTAAACTTACAGCAATAGAAATGTGCGTTCACTATTTTATATTGGGGGGGGGGGGGGGGAGGGGGGAGGGTATCCTTGAAATAGTTCATTGCGTGAAAATTCCGGACATTTCTCTTATTGCTATTTTTAGGCGCGTTGTTGCAGTGCAGTTGGGCAAAAAACGTCAAACCATGTGGGAGCAGTGAGACGGAGTATAGAAAGTGAGTGATTGAAAGATGGATGAATGCATGGATGAGGCAGAACCATTTGAATCGGGCGGCAGCTTCCGCCACCTAGTCATGTTTTTTTTTTTCTTAACATTTCTTTAACATAGAGTAACATATCTAGAGATTTATTCTTAAAACTACGGTTCGTACGACGGAGGCGCCCTTGTGCGACCGGCTGCATACTCCTTCCTCCCTACGGGTCGCCCGGAAGAGAAGGAAAAAATATTCGTCCTTCCCTCGGCCTATGCTACCTGTCAGATAATCTCTTTCAGGTTATCTCCTCCTTCCCGTGTAAAATTTCTCCCTCACTATCTATAAATTTCAGTGCGTGTGTTTGATTAGTCGCCTCTTCAGCTACTACAGGGTGAAGCCCCTTAAGTCGGAGGTCACACAGCTTATACATCGTACAAAATACAGTGTGAATACAGATTCGAACGCGAGTCACAGCGAGATACGTGACTGGAATGCCGCATGGCAGTTAGTTCAAGGAGAAAACTTGGCACCCGTCATTCGGACCACGGATATTGCTGTGGCTCGTTTTGCAGACTGTCTTTTGTATGATGAATGAGCACTCTGACCCCGGCTTTACAGTGAAGTATCAAGTGCTAGCCGTCTCCTCCTCTCTACAAGTTACACACACCGTATCTCATTAGTCCACAATGCTCCCGTCCTCGCCTCAAAGAACAAGGAGCTCCCCTAAAATTGTTTAAAATGGGCTCCTTAGTTTTGTCCTTCTTAAACGATCTGTAGAGCTCCAAGGCCGATTTAGTCTGCATGCCTGCTTCCCATATTTGCCTCTCAGTTTCTTTGAACTCTCTTCTGAACTTTCATTTTCTCCTCCGCCTCCCTACTATTGCCCATATATTTATATTTAAATTTTCCAGTCCGCTTTCTCCATTTTGTATCGACGCTTCTCATGTGTAAATAGCTAAGAACTCTTCGTGCCGATCGTTCTGCATCTATTTCTCTTGGCCTATCCTCAAGTTCTGTCTTACTGCTAGCTCCCCTGCCCTCAAGATGAGGACCATCCCATATCGCCATGTACACCTTGGTTTGGTGTTTTACCATGTGCTCCCAGAGCCAATCTTCCTACTCCACGTTGCTTTATTTCTAGCCTTGTCTGGGCGTCCAGTTTTATGCAGCATTTGCAGAAGTCAGGCTCGGAAACATAACTCCTTTCCAAATCTCCCTCACCACCTCATACCTGTTATACTTGTTGCTCAGTGCTGTATTTTTTATTACAGCTGCATTTTTGTTGCCCTTACCAGTTACGCATTTTGCATGTTCATTGAGGAATTCTGTACCCTTGTTAATATATACTCCTGGATACTTGTATTTACCGATTCGCTCGACCCCTAATCCTTGTACTTTATATCTTTAATTCCGTAATCACTGAACACCATGACCGCTGATTTGTCACTAATGAATGATAAGCCTATTTTGTGTCCATTCATTGGGGATTGAAGCTCTATGTTGCTATCGGCCATTAGCACTATTATATTATCAACATACATCGGACCTGGTAATGACTTTTCGATCTTTTACAGCGAAGCTGTATATGGCAAGGGTTCCATTCATTTTTGATATCCGTGCGCAAAAACAAAAGTCAGAAATTGCTTGTAAAAGCGCTCCATTGTTTGGAAATGCATATACGGCCCCGTCACCTCGATATGCATTTTGATGAGGAAAGACGTCGAAACATGTGATAATGGAGATACATCCGAGAACAATGGGTTCTTCTCCCGCTCGAGTCTGGTCACGTCACTGCTTGACATATATAAAAGCAGCAGCCTTTATATTAAATGTAAATCATTATATGTATATATTTAACATTAGCAAAGAATCTTACCAAAGTTGTAATGAAACCCATTAGTGTATATCACCGTGATCGCAAAGCAATCGTCACTACCGTTTCAAAATATGTATATATATATATTGGTAATAAACACTTGGTGAGGTGATTTTGCGTATCTTTTGGTGAATCGTTTGTGGTGGTGGTCGAAAGCTTCGCCGACCAACCACGTTCACAAAGTGGAATGGCTCACAATTTTGGATCTATGAAAGATCAAACCCAAGGTTGATTTGTTTCCAACTTCTCTTCACACAACACGAACAACAATGGCGACGAAGGGCATCCCTGTCTAGGACCCTGTTTTATTGCTCTATTGGTCGTCCACGAGTGTAATTTCGTATATTTTAGGATGCTGATAGCCCGTAGAATGAGTTATCACCATTAACAGACGATGTCAGAATCCACTTGAATGTCTCCTTAATAATCAGTGTTGAAGGTAACGGGTCAAAGAAACGGCGTAACCGGGAACAGCGTTTATTTTGCTAATGTAGTAACGTACTTGTTTCCCTGTCTAAACAGTAACGTATGGGTTCCATGTTTTCAAATAAATGCGAAACCCCCCCCCCACCCCAGAACACTCGCCTGTAAATATGTCGTGAATTCGGATAGATCCGAAAAAAATCCAAGTTTCGAGGCCACAACGACAACATAAAAGGCAAAACAGATTTCTACGAATAAGCTTTATAAGAACGCAAAGTCAAGTGGTCCTGAGGAGAGGCCACTTCAGTTTTCTTTGAAATCTAGAACTACTGACAAAATGGGTTTCGCTTTTTAGCACGTCGAGATTCCTTGAGGACAACGGGTGACGGTGCAGGGATTTATTTATTTTTCTTATTTTTTATGTAAAAGCACTGTAAAATAAACTTTGAGATTTCGAAGAATTGGGACTCTAACATAATTAAACTCCTGTAAACCCCGAAATTTCAGCGGAAAATAAGCTCCGAAAAACACTTCCCAATTTTCGGGAGAAATAAACCATGAAAACGCGGAATCCTACGAATAACGTATGTACAGTACGTGTCGTCGGCAACTGGATAAGAGTAAAGTGAAATGCCACTCCCACCTCTTTCCAGCTTTAGCATATAGCTAACGGTGGAGAGATGACCTCCTCTCCACCGTTCGCTCTGCTAAACTGGAAAGAGGTGGGAGAGCTTCCACTTTAGTTCTACCCCTCACCGACGATAGGTTTCTTATTTCAAGTGAGCTATGTTACTTATTCTATCTTCTTCCCAGGACTTAAAATGTACTACCGATTTTGTTCGTGACCTAGGCCCTAGTCATGAATTCTCGCACTCATCCCGTATACCTTCAAAATCAGAACCGTAAGAAAAGATACGGTAGTTATGTTTAGTTCCTTCATCTGCATAAAGGCCGGTTCACACGATACAGCGGAGCGCTAAGTTAGCGCCTCATGAGCACCGGAAGAAGCGCTAGTGTGGCACCGACTTGCGCGTGCTGTAGCTCTTGGTTTGCTCTTCAGCAGCGCTCGGATAGCGCTTCAGCAGCGTTGTCTCAAGCGCGTTTACGCTCCTTGTGCCGTGCTTGCTGCTGCGGAACAGCACGTGCACAGGGATTCCTTTGTTGTTGTTTTCCTTTGGTGGTGAAAGAAGAAGTGAAAGAGCCGCTCTCCAATCAAACGGTCAGGGAGACGATTCAGAGTCATGGAGCTTTGAGCGACTAATTGATTGGATACGACCTCATCGCTTTCTATTCGACATGCGGGACCCTGGTTTCAAAGACACGCAGTTAAAAAATAATCAACTTTGAAAGAGCTCTGTGGCTCGGTCCCTCAGCCTGAGAACAAGCTTTGCCGGGTACTTGTCGGTATCTCGGTGTCGAAATATTTCGCGCACCAGAAGTCTCTTCCGGGCGTTAAGCCGTCCACACAGATATGCACTGATTGCGTATGTAAAAGAGCATTTGTCGCGTTTCTATTTCAGCGTCCCACACGTCCGCCAGGTGCTGCTGATGCACACCTATCAGGAACCGGAACCGCAGTGCACGCGCTAATCCGCAGCAGCAACAGGTGTACAGGAAGCGCTAACAAGGCGCTGAAGCGCTAACAAAGTGGACTGAAGCGCTAACAAGGCGCTACTAAAGCTCTAATCGAGTGCTATATTAAAACTAAGTCACGCGCTAGGAAGCACCACATGAGCGCTCTTTCGAGCGCTCACGTGGCGCTGACTTAGCGCTCCGCTGAAATGTGTGAACAGGCCTTAATATCTCTTGCAATATGGCGCTTAACCCTACCTGTAGCGTCAAAAAAAAAATAACTGCGAACTTTTCAATTCTTGAATAAAAAATAAAGTAGCATCGGTTACTTTTTATCGATAGCAGTAACGATAATGCGTTCCTTTTATTTTGAGGCATAGTAGGTTTGTAACGCGTTCCGTTTACTTGCGTGGCACGAGCAAACACATTTTTCCTCCTTTTTTGGATGATGCCTACAACACCGCTAATATCTAAATGAAGAAAGAACAGGAAGGCATTACGGGTAATGTATTTACAGGTAGATCGCATCGTAATCTCGGAAAACGCTTACCTTTAGTGAGGAGCATCGCGAAGAGTAAGAATACGTAATCGACGAACTTCCCAATCGCACCGACACGCCTGAAGTTGTTTTTGGAACATGACCATGATGACTGCAGTGGCCAGTAGCGCGATGCCAAGGGCCATCCAGACCTGAAAGAATCAGCAATATACCAGCCTTAATTAGAATAATATTAACTTTCCGTCTGTGTTTGAACTTTTTTTGCGCTGTTGAAGTGCTTCGTAATTATATTCAACTATCTCGCTTAGCATTCCACCGTAGATGTCCAACATTAAGATCAATACTGCCTAGAAGATAAAACTCGCTCATGACGTCGTTCTCAGTCATTCTTCGACCCACCCAAGTGACAAGCGTGCTCAAGCTTGATGAGAGCACGGCGCAAAGCGACAGAACGCGTGAGTCTCGGCGTCGCCGCCTGCTAGCGTCGCGCTTGCTGGGAGACGCTGGAAGGTGCACTGGTGGCGTCGCTGACGCGAGCCGTACGAGGTAGAAAGTGAGGGAAAGGAGGAAAGGAGAGCGCGCGGGGACGTTCCGGTCGCCGAGCTCTGGTTGGCTGAGATTAGTGGGTGGGCGCAAAGCTAGCTGCCTTTTTCTGTACTCGCCGTTCGAACGCAGACGCCGAACGCCGGAAGCCATTGCTCGTTGTTCGAATGCGTTCAGAACTGCGAGTAAAGACAAAGTCAGCTATACGGAGCCCAAGTTCGTCTGCTTCTTTTGCAGCGGTTGTGTTGACGTCAAACCGCCGAGCTTCTGATTTGCTCTGATGGAAGGGTTTAGTGGGTAGACCTCCGGCTAGCTTTGCGGGTATACACACCTACCATCCCTCAATCAGAGCCAATCAGAGCTCAGCGTTCCGACGTCAACACAACTACTGCAAAGAAGCGGACTAACTGAGGCTCGCATAACTTCGCGTCTTCACGCTAATCATTTCAACCGGAGTTCTGCGCCCTGGGCCGACTCCGGGGAAGAGTGCCGTAAAATGACTCGGCGGGTTAGGCAGCTTAGGCTGAGGGTGAGACGGCGTACCTGTTCGTCGAAGGCGTAGATGTAGCCGAAGACGTCGGTGCTGTACATTTGCCGTCTGCCGGCCATGTGGACGCCGTCCGCGTAGTAGAAGGCTGGCAGAGGCTGCATGGCGCTCACGCGGTCCGCGTTCATGGCCATAGGTCCTGCGGCCACGTTGCACACCTGCAGGAACCGTCACCCGGGCCCCGGGGTATAACGTCTGCTTCCGTCGTGAGGACCACATCCCAGTTCCTAAATCCGCCGTCTTACTGCGCTACGGTCTGCAGAAAATGTCTAAGGCGTCAGTTCTGCCTTGTACGACTGTTCTGTCACACTGATCATATAAAAACTGCCCGCAGAGCAGGGGCGGATCCAGAACTCCGATTTGGGGGAGGGGGGGATTTGTAAGGATATTATTCTCCCATTCTTTCTGTGTACCGGGGGGGTCCACCCACTATCAAATCGCCCTCCGAGAAGAGGGGAGGGGGGGGTCGACTTTTTTTTTTTTTTTGGGGGGGGGGCTGCCGCCCGTCGCTCCCCCTTGAATCCGGCCCTGCCGCAGATATGTCCAAAACATGCAAACGTATAGGAAAAAAAAAACGCCGCGAGGCGTTTTTGCAAAACGCTTTTGTCCTTACCGTCGGCTGCGAACATTATTTTGTGTGAAGTATAAGCAGTGTGGCTGCGGCTTAATGGACGCGAAGAGAACACTCGAGAAAAATACGAGAAAAAGAAGAGGGTTAATATTGCAAAAATAATTTATTATAAGTGGGCTTTGTGCAGACGTATCGTGCCGTCGCCCCTTTTCCTATCCGCACTGCCCCAGCTCGCTGCCTGTACATTAGAGCTGCATATTGAGTGAAGACACGTCAGCACTCACCTCATGCGCCTCCAAGAAATGGCACCTCATCAAATTGCGCTCTACTTGTAATGTATAGAACAACGGTCGTAAGAACAGAAGAAAAACAGACGTGTCCTCTCCCAATGACAGCACAGTGTAGATTTAAAAAAAAAATTGTCTTAGCCAACTGCGTTTTAGCGTAAGCATGAAGAGCGACAAGGGAAAGGAAGACAAGTACAAGTTGTAATAAAAGAAATAAAGCTTACTTTTCGAAATCGTACAGGTTGTCCTTGGCTCGCGCCCAGATGTGCGTGCATACACCAAAACAGTGTTTCGAAAGAAGCCCGCTTTGCCCTACTAGGTGTAGGCAGTGCGCTTGCGCAGAAACCAAATTCAAAAGGAGTGAAGCGTCTGCGCATGTGCAGTACCGACAGCAGCGCCACCGCAGTGGAGTGACGTCAGCGAGTCGAGTTTGTCTTTAACTTCGCGGAATGCAATCTGCTTACAGGAGGATTGATCAAAGAAGCGCCTGAAATGTTTTGGGGACGGCGGGTGATAAGTCTAGAAATATCAAAACGATTGTCTAACTTGATGTCTTAGAAACCGTTTTTAATGACCGCTTCCATTGGGTAGGTGTTCGGACGACGGGAAGTGAGTTCGCAACCAAACAGGTTGTGATACGCCTCCGTTGTAGATCGATACCTTAGGTGAGTGCAGCACGACTGGTCACCGGAGCATGTAACCAGAGATGGCAAAATTATTTTCAAAAAGTAATTGAATTACATTGCTAAATTGCTCTCATGAAAACAGCAAAAATGTAATCAAATTGCATTACAAATTACCGCAGGCTTAAAGTAAATGATATTACATTGCAGTTACTTTCCAAAAGTAATGAAATTATTTTGACATTGCTTTTCAATACCTTGAGGCAGTAATTCGTGCTACTTTTATTTACGGTATATCTATTAGAACTCAGATCTTCATGTTTACGTCGCAGCAGCCTCATGCGCCTCAGAGTGAACCGTACTGAGCAGTCGTTCCACTGGCGCACACAAAAGAAGTGTTAAACACGATGAGTAGCTTCTTCCTTAGATGTAACTCTAAGACAGCCGACTCACCGGTATCGCTGTTAATTCATCAGTGAAGGTCCTTAGTTAAAGGCTGATATGATTCCGTCTTCCTGATTTTGATGAAGTTATAGTTCGTATCAGTAACTCAAGTCTGGCCATTAAATTCCTTTCTTACAAGAAGTCATCATGTGAAACGTTTTCCTTCCGGCTCCGACGCTGTCATAAATATTTCTGCTCAAGCTCGCTAGTTGACCAGTTCCTCGGCATTCCTGTAGAGGAGTATAGGGTATATTCACTGGCGGCCATATCCGTGTGCGCTAATGCTGAGCACGTGCTGATGGCGAGCTTCACAGATGTTTTGCAGCGTGCATCCCGCACCATCAAGATTGCCGGTCTTGGCAGCCTATTAATGTCGGAGACTCATTCTGAGCATGCGCCCTAAACAGTGACCTCAAATATGGCGGCCAGTGAATACCCCCTATTGTTCCAAAATACCCGAAGCTCCCAGGTTATCGCGCACTGTCACACAAAGGGGGCTGGATGTTTCCCTGGGCAGACGCGTTGCCAGTTGAGGAAAGGGATGGCGCGAGCTTCTTAAAATGTGCACTTTCCCAACAAACAGGTGGAGCTATCAGCTCGTTTGCTCATTCTGGAATAAACTCTGCACGGAAAGGCGAAGATGTATGCCACGAGCGGGACCTGGTTTCTCACTTCCCGTCTTTTTCCAACTACAAAAAATATCTTTATTTACACTATACGTTGCGCACAGCCAAAGTGGTGTGATGGGCCTCTACGCCATCATTAGACGTGAGGAACAAATAGACGCTCAAATGGAGAAATCACTCATTTCAGCTATACTTCGTTTCAACTAAGTACAGACGCTGCAGATACTACAAGCGCGAGCTCCGTTCTTTCAGTGTCCACGCCAAGCACTCGCGCTCGTGCAGTGCTAGCACTGTTCAGGGCCACATGCTCGCGCTTGTAGCATCGGCTGCGTTTGGACTTTAAACAAGATGTGGTCGGAAGTTATTGGGAAGGGATTTTTCTTACGTTTCGAGCTACGAGGCCCACCTGGCCACCCCAGGACCCGTCCGGCCTCCGGCCTCCCCAGTTGCCGTCCGATGGCACGTGGATTGTGTACCTCGAAAATCAGAGAACGATCATCACTTTTACCGTTCTTTGGGCACCCTATACTCGTCTTCATCTCAAGAACCGTAGCAAAAGAAGGTCGACTCCTCGCGTAGCATTACTAATTTCCTCCTTTATGTGGAGAGCGACCTGGAGTACAGAACAGGCGTCTCCCACATCTACCATAGCGCTCCTGTAACACCGCCAGGATCGCGGCCGGCGACAGCCTGACATTTTCACGACGCCATCGGGCGAAAATCGAAGGTCCACTTTTTCGCACGCGGTTAGCACATTAGTCGGTGACGCGTTCCAGGCTGCCTAGCATCGGTGCAGGCACGTAGCCAGGGGGGGGGGGGGCATGGGGCCCGGGCCCCTCTCCCCGAAAATCTTCCACCTTGCTGGGACCTCCTTTCCCCCTCCCCCTCATACAGCATTATGTCATGAGCATGCCCCCCCTCCCGCCCCCTCCCCCCCCCCCCCCGAAACAAAATCCTGGCTACCTAAAACAAATATCCTGGCTACATGCCTGCATCGGTGTAATACCTCCTGGATAGAAAGGTCGTATAGCTGTGATTCTTTCGAAGTGAATTACGAGATCTAGGGTTCCGTGTTTTCTGTAAATACCGATAAACTTTGAAAGTTAAGCCCCGAACCGGTTTTATCGAAATAGGGGGAAACCGAAAAAGCCCAAGTTGGAACTGTCCTGACAACCAATGCCCATGTTTCATGGGAAGAAAATTTTATCTATTCATATTTACTTTGTGCGGACCTAGATCGATCGAACCCAGTTGAACCGTCCGAGAGGCTACTACTTTCTTTGAAACTACGTCCTGATGTATATATATATATACGGGTGTTTCACGAAAGGTGGACAAATTCGATATTGCGAAAACTACGCGTCGCACCAAAAAAGGCTTGTGTCGTTTTGGTCCAGGGCCAGGGACCTTTTTAGGAAAATTATTAAAGTCTGAGATAATTATGTTGTTAATTATTTTTGCGTAATCAACTTTTTTATTATTTGGTTGAAGGTCATGGTTTCAATTAGAAAAATTGCTCAGCATCCTCAAAAAACTTTAACTCAACAAATTGCAGAACGATAGAAGGCACGGGAAGCATTTTACGGCTTCTGAAAAACCGTACAAATTCGACGGGTTTTTAAGTTTCGGTTTGTTATCGGAGCGCATCTCCGCCCCGCCAGCACCGCGCCCCGTGGGGAGATAGTGCAACCAGCCTCTGCTGCGTCGCGCGATGACAGGGCAGCAGAGGTTGGACGCACTATCTCTCCACGGGGCGCGGTGCTGCCGGGGCGGAGATGCGCTCCGATAGCGAACCGAAACTTAAAACCCGTCGAATATGTGCGGTTCTTCAGAAAGCCGTTAAATGCTTCCCGTGCCTTCTATCGTTCTGCAATTTGTTGATTTAGTGTTTTTCGATGACGCTGAGCAATTTTCTAATTGAAACTATGCCCTTAAACACAATATTAAAAAAGTTAATTTCGCAAAACTAATTAACAATTTAATTATCTCGGACTTTAATAATTTTTCTAAATAGGCCCTGGCCTAGGACAAAAAGACACAAGTTTTTCTTTGTTGCGACGAGTAGTTTTCGCAATATCGAATTTGTCCACCTTTCGTGAAACACCCTGTATATATACATATTTTTTTTTTGGTATTGAGTTGTTTTTTTAAATAATATTCGTTTCCCACGTAGAATCCCATGCCCGCGACCTTCTTTCTTCTACAGACTCAGCCTCGAGAGAACCATATTTTTGTCCGACACCGAAAATATACACCGAAAAGCACCACATTGATAGGGAAAAAATTAAACCCCGAAAACACGGAAGCGTGTACAGTTATAACCTACGAGAGACCAGTGCGTGGCACGGAGTGGATTAGTAGTGTTGAATCAAAATTGGGCTGTTAGATTTGTATTGTCACTGACCGAACGCAAGTTCTGCAGTCCAACGCTGGCTCAGCACCCGTGCCTAATCTGAGTCACGCGGTGGTTTTCAATAGGTGACGTACGAAATCCGGAAATTCGGCCTTGTTGTTTTGGAGGTGTTGCGCCATGACGGGGAGAAAGGGGAAGAGCGTAGTGTCAATTAAGTTCCCGGACCGCGTTTTCCGTTGCTCCTTACGACACCCGTTTGAATATGCCGTAGATTGAATGGAAAACTCGTGGTAAATTTTTAATTCTATAGTTTACTAGAGTATATACGCACCATGGTAGTCAATATTTTTATCCCGCCTGTGAGTGTATGTTACCCGGCAGGAAATTTGCTGGGCCCTTTACAAAAGGCCCTTACAAAGCCTTGTCTTCAATGAGACAAGCTTGTCTCATTGAAGAAAGACACTACAAGTCACACTCAATGTTTGTAGGTGGATAAATCGGAACATGTTACGTGAGCTCGCCGCAATGTGCATCTTTGGGATATGAAGCCGCACACTGCGACAGATGTGGCTGTTCCCCGCTGTTTAGTGACATACAAATTAGTGCTGGGAGTCAATGAAAAATTGTATCCCGATTAACCCCTCTTTTAGCTGATTAACTTATCGATTAATCTGTCTTTTTCATATCCATGCATTAGAGCTTTTAAGCCAACAGTTCTTTTTTTTTTTGCGGAATATGCGATAAACGGCGCAATATACAATTTCGATCCTAAATCAGATTCGATGCCTAGTTGAAAACAGTTTAAAGACACTCACCCTCGCATAATATTACTTTAGCTGCACGAGGCAAAGATGTTCATTGATGTTCTCCGGCAAGAGCGGCCTCCTTTGATTGTTCACAATAATGTCTGCTGCGCTAAAAGGACACTCGCGCGGCGTTGAAGTGGCCTGGACATGTGTAACATCCTGCACTTGTCTGAAGTTACAAATGTCGCCCTTACACTTTACTTTAGGAAAAAATTTCACCCAAAGTTTGCACTTCATAGAGGCGTGTTTGTCCATGTTTGCGTGGAGAAAGCATTTAATTTTTACTTTCTTTTGTTTCATAAAACGTTTAGCAATTAATCGGTAGGTTAACCAATTCCTGATGAATATGTTCACCAAAAATTTCAGCCGGCTGGCTATAAACATGCACGAAGCGTGCTACATTTGGCAGCACAGATTTCCCATATATTCGCGTCAGTGCTAAGTCACTTAAAGGAGCGATGCAACGATTTTGTACTTTGCACAAATACCGCATTGAACGGAATCCCTGACGTTAATGACCTTGAAAACACGGGTTCGTTTTTCACCACACGCAATAAAAGTCGCGGCAAAATAAAAACAAAAACAAAACAACTAGCAGTGTTTACTTCCTTAACTCGCATCCAGAACAAGCGGCCACGTGATCTGGAGCCGATTATATGCCGCCAATGCTGATCATAGCCAGGCACTGGGGTTGGCAAAGCACAGGACACGCGCTGAGTTCCAGACATTGTTCTGGAACTCAGAGGTTCTGGCCGAGCCACATTTCTTAGAAATGCCGAGGTTCTGGTTTAAACCAGAACCTCGGCATTTCCAAGAAATGTGGCTCGGAACGGAATTTAACAGTAAGTGTAATTGCGAATTAGGAATTACCAGTATTGGTAATATCAAAACGTGCTAATTCGGTTTACCAATATCGTAACCAATGTCTATCGGCTACAATATTGGTAATCCCAATTAGCACGTGCATATTGGAGTTGCCAATTTCCATAATACGCTAAAATACAATAGAATACCCTTATTGGGATAAAATAACTGTTTAAATCCCAATACATCATGGCACTTATTGTATCCCACTTGCAAAGAACTATATTATATTGGTTTTGCAATTTCCATAATACGATATCTAATTTGACTTTTTCAATAGGGAGTGTACATTTATTTCGATGACATGCTAAGAATTCAGAAGGCGCTCCACCTCCAGGCACAAGCTTTTTGCCTTGGGCTGGGCCTCGTTAGGTAGAGTGCTTCTGGCTTTCCTCTTTCTCCCGAGATATTGTCTCCTAATAAATTAACAAACAAGCGAACAATAGCGCTTCTTCATGCGCGCAGCCAGAATCCGGATGAAGGCAACGAGCGCGTATTGGGGAGAGCGGGGTTTCTACTGCACTCTTAGCTTGTAACAGACTACATTTCGGCCAGGTTTTTTTTTAAGTTTTAAATGATTGAACTACTACTCAAGATTTTCAGCTATGTATATGTATGACCTCCTAATGCGCAGGAGGTTTGCACGATAGACCATTTCAGCTCACTGTGCTTGCGCCCCATTGCGCCGCCCGTATGCGGAGCGCTAGTATCCGCTCCTTGACATTCGCACCCTCTTTAAAGGACCTGACGGCCTTGACGTCCTCCTAGAGGGCGTCCTAGAGGTCGTTTTAGACGTTGTCCTTTAGGTCGTCCTTTAAGTCGCCTTTTAGATCACCTAGAGGTCGCCCTAGAGGTTGTCCTAGACGTCATCTTTAACGTCGCCCTATGACGTCATCCTCAATGTCGTTCTTGAGGTCTTCTAGAAGTGGTCCTTGAAGTCACCTTAGAGGTGGTCTTAGAGGTCGTTCTGGATGTCGTTTTTGACGTCGTCCTCTATTTGGTCGTTCTCGACGTCGTCCTAGACGACGTCAAGTACGTCGTCTAGGACGATGTCTCTAGAAGACGACGTCAGGAACGACGTCTAAGATGACCTGAAGGACGACCTCTTGGGTGATCTCAAGGACGACAGAGGTTTAGCGTCGTCCTAGAGGACGACGTTCAATTTAGCGGCGAGTTTCCCTGCCAAATTTAGCATAAATATATATGTCATGACCTATTCATGAGATCAGTTCACTCGCTAAATTTGGCGGTGTGCGACTATAAATGCTCTCACATTCATAGATAATCACCTCTGTGGTTTGTTCAAATTTGCCTCAACCATCAATTTTCTGCCCTTTAATTTTTTTCTCCAGCGGTTTAAGGTACAATTTGGCTCTTCGAGAAGATGTTTTGGTTCGGTCTCTTTTTTTTTTATTATTCTTCATGGTATTTTTTTTTTCAGTTTCGAGTAAAGAAAACAACGGTGGATAGTCAGAGCTGAGTCTTGCGTACTCCATCCAATTGACCTTGTGAGCTTTTGCAATTTTTAATTTTCCTCGTAGCAGTTTGCCGGCTCGGTGGTGAGGACTGGTTTAATAAGTTTGTTTTTGCATGGCTGCTTTCACTAACCTTTTTTCCATCATACTATTCTGATTTCACTTTTGTTCTGCGCGTGCCTTGCTGCTAAGCTACAAATTAAAACTGTAATGTATGTAGTGCTGCTTATTCGAACACCGGAGCGCGTCAACTCATTTCAGATCGGAGGGTACTCACCTGAATCCGAGGCCTTGAGAAAGGAGCTGAACCATGTAGCCCGACAGGCCTTTCAAGACGATCGTCCCATTTTTTCCAGCCTCTGGCATCGAAACCGGGAGCAGCTGGAATATCAGGCATATTTGTAGAGTAGGGTCAACTTTTGCATTTCTTTTTTTTTCTTACTTTCCAGTTATCGGTTCTCAGTGCCAGACTTGAACGGTTATCATTAGTAGTAATTACTTGTAATCGATTACTTTTTAAAAATAATTTTGTAATCATTTGATGACATTTCTTAAAAAGTAGCCGCAAGAAAAAACTGATTACTCTTGGAACTACTTGTAAAAGCTACAATTTTTCCTTCCCTTTCGAATGGCGCCATTTGTACGCGTTTCACACTGAGGAATCGTCGACAGAAGGATGATTTACCAAAATCGGTGGATTAAGAAGATATGCATATCATAATTCGGTGATTCTAGTCCAGTGATGGACAGTACTGAGTTGAGAAAAAGAAATCAAAATGATATAAATCGAGATTTAAATAATGATTTAAATTGTGATTAAAATAACTGTGGTTTTACCATAATGATAAAAACCAGATTTTCTTATTCATGTATTCGAAGTTAAGCGCTCATCTAGTAAGGAAGCTTACGACATGAGTGTCTCCACTAGAATTACTAAAACCACGTCAAGTGTAATTGACATTTTTATTACTAATGTCACAGCCAACGTCAGAGTGGCCGGCACGAAAACATTTGGCATACGTGACCACATTTCGATTTTCTTGTACTTGTATAACATAACTCCGCACAAAGCGTTGCAATGACTTCTATAACCTACGAAGAAATCTCGGATTATCGCCTCTCTCGGTTTTAGGGAATGCAGTCTTAGAATGTGACTGGACATCGGTTTATTTCAAATTGGACGTGACATGATGCATCTAACAAGTCGTAGGTATTTTTTAAAGCGCTCTATGCCTTACATTTCCCGTTTAAAGCAGTGATCGCAAATAAAGAATAAGAACGAAGTTGTTCTACTGAGACAGCAGTCAGATGAGCTGTCATGGCTCTCTTTGGATGATGTTACGTCAGAGCTTCGGCTGTTGCCAACGAAAATACCGTGTGTTCGGCAGGTGCAATCTTGGCATTTGGGCCCTGTTTCAAATGAAATTAATTGTACGGAAGAAGTTTAAAAATTGGAATATTGTGCGGAAGATACATCTAAAAGCAGAGACAATATAATTTGTTTGTTTCCTGAAACATAAACCTTTATTTAAACGATCCTTTTAAACATAAGCAACCACGAAACAGGCATTGCCGTGAGGCTAATACCGCGTTCTAGTTTAGAATCCACTTTTCTGTGCACCGCCGACACAGATCTACAGTACCAAAGTGTCTACAAAAGAAGGAAGACAGGACGTCTTCGTCCGTTCTTGTTTCTTTCAATCGATCTTTTATCATTAATAGCACTCTCTTGTCTAATTCCTAAAAACATTTTTTTCTGTCCTTCACTTTTGACGTGCTGAGGCAGACCTCACAAGCAAGGGTACAGTAGCGCGTGGCACGAAGCCAACTTAGCTGAACGTCTGGAAAATAAGCCGAATAAATAAAAGGTGGACATGTACCCGGTGGAGTCGTCTTTTCACTAGATTCAGTACTGCTTTGTTACCTCGTGATCGACGCGTAGGGAACTGACTTTGTGAATTTAATGACAGAATGTCGAGACGCAAACAGGCTACCTCGTGAACATATTTTCTGTCAAAAAGAAGAATAAAAACTAAAGCCGTTTACAACTCCCTGCAACGCCGAATTAGAGTGCAGCTCTTGAGGAGGAGGGAAGGCACGGGGGTCCGCGACCTCGGGGGAGGGGAGTCACGTGGCTTGGGGATCACGTGACCTCGAGAGGGGGGGTGGAGAAAATTTTCCAATAAAATTGCAGTGGAAAATTTTCCGCTAGATCTAGCGGGAAAAGCTTTCTCCGCTAAACTTAGCGGGGAAAGTTTTTCGCTAGATTTAGCGGAAAATGCTACACCCACGAACATGCTGCGTCAAGGATACAAGCCTGCCTCTTGTGTACTTGGTAGGAAATGCCTTGCTAAAAATATACCCCCCCCCCAATTAAAAAAACAACATTTAGTTCCTGATTTTAATTGCACAGCAAGGCTGTCACCTTCAGCTTGAACGGGTTGTCTAACATGCACAATACACCAGTAATTTGTGTCACTGTCGCAAATGAAACTCGAGAGACGTTTTTGCTGACACCGTTGACACCTCCGGGCATTCGCATACGTCAGATGACCTAGGTGAGTTCGCAACAAATGCAATAACGGAATGTGAAAACGAGAAAAAATGTAACGTGAGAAGCTACTTGACGGAGAACGCAACCAACATGACCAGAATAAGGAAAAATTCACGGGGAGAGTATTCTACAGGAGTCGTCACGTACGGCAGCTCCGGCTCATTCTGAACTTGCAGTTGAAATACTGAAATAAAAACTAAAGAAACAAATTGTGCACGTGATGAAGCACTTTAGGAACAACCCCTTGGCGGGACGTTAGTGGGAAGGTGGCACGAAAGTGCTTTACGTTGCCATCCGACGTGCTCTTGAACACTTTGGTGGACTGTTTTGAATTTTATTCGTCAAACTGGGTAATTTTATTGAAGGTTTGGGTCGAAAACAACAGAACATTGACTCAGATGTACAGCAAAAAGTAGCGAGCCTCCGGATAAAGTAAAGGAGATGCTGAACACAATGAAGCCCGGCGCAGTAGGCTTAGGCATAGCACAGCGCTCTTTCCGCACCCTCTTAGAAGTCGTGGAAGCTGTGAGAAAATTTGAGATTTTGTCAGATCGAAAGGGCCCTTGTTGGCCGAGTGGGCTAGCGTACCCATCTCGGTGCACGTGGAGCGAAAGCTCGCGCTGTAGAACCCAGGATCCTAGGTTCAACTTTGGGTTCAACCGCCACCTCTGCCCGTTTCCATCTGGTTGAGCATCGTACCGGCGTGCGGTCGTGTATCACTATACTACGTGGTGCACGTTAAAGACCGCAGGCTGGTGGTTGTACCGCACTGGCTCAATTGCTCATCTACAGCTGAGAGAAAACCCGCCCACTAAGGCAAAGAAGACTAACTTTCTGCTGTATAAACAAACAGCCGAAAAAAGGCAATTTGAAAGAAAAACTGGGGAGCGTCGAATCCTGAAACTAAGATAAAAGCCATTTGAAGGAAAACTGTGGAGCATCGAGATCGCCTATGAAACTAAGGTTTTCATGCTCCCAGTTTTCTTCAAAACAACTTTACAAAAAACACCTAATTTTGGTCATTTGACCCTATTCATTTATTTTGATTGGTTTAAACCTGTTATGCCATTTGGCGGTGCAGGTTGAGAGTGATAGGTTTATTCTTTCTTTTAGCTCTCAATTAAGCATTCTGTAAACATTCTGTATAAACATACACGCACCAAACTTTTCAGGTCCATGATTGCCGTGATCGTCGCGGTTGTACCGCACTGTCTCAATTGCCCATCTACAGCTGATAGGCAACCTCGCCCACTAAGGCGAGGCGAACTGACCTCCGGCTGTATAAACACACACACACCAATAATTTAAGGTCCATGATTGTTGTGATCATTGACAGATATGAAGGAAAATGAAAACGACGCTTCCAGGTTGAAGTCCTCCGAGAAGTCAAGGAGTGCACTATTTCGCATCTATACTTCAGTGATTCGGGTGGAAGTTTTAAAGTTGAATTTTTTCTCTCTGCAGACACGCCCTCTTGATGCTCAACTTTTAGGATTACTAATTGGGATCATTTCCAGTCGTCTTTAACAATAATAAAAAAATTGATGCTTGAGGCGAATTTGTAGAAAACCACAGGGGTGCTTATCTATGAATGCGATAGCATTTATCGTTGCACACCGCCTATGTAACACCTTGAAGACCGGATATGTGCTCATGTACAGTCACGTGCACAGGTCACGTCGCTGGACTTCTAAGGACGTCAGGTCCTTAGAGGTCGACTTCTAGGACGACCCCGAAGATGACTTCGAGGATGACGTCCAAGAGGACGACGTCAAAAACGACATCGAGAACGACCTCTCAGACGACCTCCAGAGCGACATCAAAGGCGACGTCAAGGATAAGTTCTAGGAAGACCTCAAGGACGACGTCCAGTACCACGTCTAGGACACCCTCTACTAGGATGACCTCAAGGACGATGTCTAGGACAACCTTGGGGCCGTGCCTCAAGGACGACGTCGAGGATGATGTCCTAAAAGACGACGTTGGAGATGACGCTCTAAGACGACCTCTAGGACGACGTCGAGGATGACGTCAAGGTCGTCAGGTCCTTCGAAGAGGGTGCGAATGTGAAGGAGTGCGTACTGCCGCTTCGCTTACGCGCTGCGCAATCGGGTGCAAGCGCAGTGAGCTGGAATTGTGCACTCCACGTACCTAGTGCACATTCAGGGGCCAGAATATACTCGACTGAAGCTGTGGAATAGCAGTTTAATAATGCTACCGCATTAAAAATATAGGGTTGCCAGTTTCTTTTAAACGTAATCCAGGGCCTCTCTGCCTCCTCGCTGCAGACAGAGAAAAAAAATTGAAAATGGGCGTTTGTATGGTAATTAAACCGCACTGCGCCAAAACTTCCATTCAACACAGCTCTACTAGGGTCATCGACATGATAAGAGGTGTAGGGAAGACTCTTAGTTGTCCCGCCTTTTGCACGAACCTTCTAGCATCGTTAACAGTTTGGTGTCTCCGGAGCTTTAAAGCGGTACGGAAACGAAATGTTAGCACTTTTATTTCTTTGTTTCAGATGTTGTCCATGTTGTGCCAGCAGCCCAGAAACATTAGCCTAGACTAGTTTTTCTGGGCTGCAGGCAGAGAGGTGAAGAAAACTAATTTTAAAGCGAATAGACCGATGTTACCAGCAGGCACGTAGCCAGAAAGGGGGGGTGGAGTGGGGCCGATGCCCCCGTTCCCCCTGAAATCTTGCTGGGGCCTCCTCGCCCCCCTCCCCCCCTCCCCTCATACACATTTTGTCAGCGGGCGCCCCCCCTCCCCCTTCTCCGAATCAAAATCCTGGCTACGTGCCTCCTCACCAGCCAGTTTGACTACGCCACCGCTGCGCGCAATGCATCGAGGGAACTGTAGTCTTTTGCTGCAACGTTGGTGGCATCTCTGCGCTTGTGGAGCACGAGACGGCACGAGCCCTCGCATGCACTGGCCGTCTGCTTCCCGTGAACTAAAGTTTTGGCGGCGTTACGCATGGGCCGAAAGCTTAGTGAGATCGGTCGTATGTAGAGATTTGAAAATTGTGTTCTGGTGGCGCCCTCTGACGCTCCGTTGAAAGGCCGTCACGTCATGAGTTCCTAAGAAGCAGCGCCAGTTCGCGGCAGTATGGCTCTCGTGGAGTGCACTTGGTCGTGAATGGTGACTTGGCACAAAACGCTCATAAGATCCGACTGCAGCCAAACCTACAAGCGCGAGCTAGCCTGCGCTCCTGGCTTTGAGACATAGATTTCCTACCGCGAGCGCTCGATCGTTCTGCGGAACAATGCTTCAAAGTAGCGACCTCGAGCTCTCGTGGTTTGGCATTGGCTGCCGCCTCAGCTCCACAGCGCTTCTGCAACGTGCATTCCACCATCGAGATCGCTGATTTTGCCGACGTTATGTAGGAGCTTAGTCTGAGAATGCGGGGACCTCTGTTATGACAACCATATGCCATTGCTGGGTACTGACCGATATTTCAACTTACTGGTTACCTCGAGCCACTACTTCTGCGGTGTGAAAGTAACACGGTGAAGCGAACGCTCGTGTCACATGAAATACCGGCATAGCTAAAAATGATGTTACGGGCAAGCTATTTATAGGCCATAGGGCGTACAGTCCTCGGATATTACCGCTTGTTTAGGGTGCCTACATGTCTCTCTGTCTCAGGGTGAAGACATCCCTTGTTGCCCTGAATGTGCCAGCGCGTGACGCTCTCGCGCACTTGATGCGTGACTTGGGCGGTAAAATGGCGTCTATGCATAAGCCAAAGCTACGTGCTCGAGCTCAGTGACACCGGATCGAACGCAATTTAAAATGCATAAAAAATCGATTGGGCGGAAAAATGGCTGAGATGTCACCACTCAAGCAAAAGCGCGCGTGTGTATAAAGGCACTCTATACTAGGTGAGATTGTCACGCGTTGACGCCACCAGAGTGGCAAGGCTCGCAACTACAATACCTTTGACCGTGCGAGAACTATTGACGTCACCAGCGCGATACGCATTGCACTTCTCGCTGACCGAGTTTGAAGCGAGGGGCAGATAGCTCGCGCTCACGTCATATCGTTTCCGTACCCCTTTAAGCATATGCGCCCGCGCAGTCAAGGCACTATATAACAAAAAGAGCACGTGGTGATACTCACAAAAGTGCACAGGGGAAGGCGAAGGAAGGAATCATACTTTTGGTTTTTAATTTCTTGGCTCATTGGCGCAAGCTACCGCCCGTTAAAAAGGGTACAGCTGTTAGCATCCATCCATTCGTGCTTGAGGCCTGGCATCCTAAACTTAACGTGATCATTCTGTCAGTGACGGCCAACGCGTTGTTTTACAAACAAGCCCGCAAGGGATGTGCAGGAGACGCGCAGTTCCCGCACGAGGTGTAGTACTGCTCTTGCGCAGGAACCAGGTTCACGTGAAGAAAGCGTCTGCGCATGCGCCCTGCCAACAGCAGCGCCATCACTGCGGCGTGACGTCAGGGCCGCTTGTTGGTGTACGGTAAATCCCGTTGGATACTTTCCTTCTGGGAACAGATGACTTCATTTCACCGTAAAACTCCCCGACCACCCGTTTAGCTAAAAGGAGAAACACGCGATTCCCGAAGAACCCTTGCTTTCACGGATGAGTTTTGAACATTGCACGCCAAGGAGTTCCTGGTGGCCCTCGATCGTCGCAACTCTTCCTGGAAATGCGTTAATAACCGCAGAATACGACACATCTAAAGGCTGCTTCTACACGCTTGCGACTGCCTATAGGACAGAGTATATATGTTAAAACGTCTTCCCAGAGAGTCGTATGCCCATAACACGTAGGGGTGACAGGTTAAAGCCGGGGTCGCACTGCTTATGCCCGAGTACCACTAGAGCGACAAACAGAAACAAAATACACATACAAGCCTCAAACAACACAAATGCGTGCAGCAGGCGCGCGATGGTACCTGTCGTAGCCTTGCAGTCTCGGTGCTTGTGTAGTTTGTTTTAGTTTACTCACTAATGCATTCGAGCGAATGGATGTGGTCGAGGAATTTACTGGACATAATCGAGGGTAAGTTGAGTGCCAGTGTTTTCAACTCACCCGAGCAGCCGCTATGCGCAGAGTCATATTGGTCAGTTTCTGGTACTCTCCCATTCCTTTCTGATCTTACAGTGCGAAATAACCAGCCTGAAAGAAAGACCTCACCAGACCGCTTTGAGGCTGGAAGCACCGACAACGAGCGTTTTATTGCAAACTACGCAGTTATTTTGCGTTGGTTTTCAGTAACTGAAAGCTTGTTTTTGAGTCTTCGATGTGTCGTCGTGGCCGTTACAGATATATCAGTGAAGGATTCGCTCTGGCATTGTGAAAGTTTAGACCCAATGAGCCAATTGAAAGTCGTCGTGTCCTTACCTCTACCAATCTCCAACGAACCCGAACAACCTTTGCAAGAAGCGTTAGAAGTTAGCGTTGTTTTCTCTCCCAAATGGCTCCATGTCGAGTTGATTGATGAGTGTGTATGCATGTCGACCGTGTTCAAACGTACGCAGAAAGATAGAAAAGATAATAACCCCTGAGCTCTGGTGAACTTCTAAACAAAGCCATACTCTCGTAATAATCAGTACAATGCCATGGTTGGTTGGTGCCCAATCGCTTAAATATTGGCTGGAACGATGCGGCATGGTGTGTTTTTTACAACGTACTAACCGTTGGCCGTATGCCGCATGACTTCACTCTCTGTGCATGTCCGTCCCAACCAGCACGGTCACGGGGCGTAAAAGCCAACGGTTGGTTCGGTTTTTGCGCAACCTTGAATGAGTACATGTCTAAGTGCAGCTCACATAGAGATTGTCGTATTTAAGAAATTTACTTTGGATTGACGACTAATCTTTGTTTACTCAAGAAATGTGCGGCCTGGAACAAATTACAACCTTCATGCCAGTGGTTTCAACTCCGCGGAGCGGTGGCTACGCGTAGTGATATTAGACAGCTTCTGATACTTTACAATATTTTTTCTGCTCTTACGGTGCTAAGCAGCCTCGCTAAAAATAAAAACCGGAACCTACAGCTTTAAGGCCGAACGCTCACAAAAACGAAATTTTGTTCATACCGACGCAATTGGTTTATGTGCATTTTTATGAACCAATTAATTATTTTTTTATTCTTCAAAGAGTCGCTTTAACCAACATGAAAAAAAGATGAAAAAACTTCCCTATGGTTTTTGGTGATTGTTTGGAACCCAGAGAGAGCTAGTTCTGATATTTTCAATCTCCTTCGGGCCCCAACGGCCTTCGTAAAAATTGCGCTTATGACGAACTTAGTGTTGATTTCGTTCCCGACTTGCTCAATGTCGAATTTTCAACTGACATGCATAGTTTACCGCGGTCAAACACGCATACGCAAATAAAATGCGGAGATAGAAACAAACAAAAAAACCTGTGGTGTTTTTAGTAGAGTTCCAAGAAAGCGATGTGCTCTTGCAACAAATTGTTCAATGCCGTGCTCCGCTAGTAAACAATCGATTAGGCCGTGGCTAAAAAAAAAAAAAGAGAGCTACGTGCCGCGATTTACAACATACCTTGCTCGCTCCTATGCAAAATTGCTACGTAGGAATCTGCGAGTAGATTTGACCGATTAATCGTCTGCCGTATTGCGCTTGAATTAATTCTTTGGGGATCTCCGCCACAGCAATCACGGCCACGTGATGCAAAATCCGACGGGTGATCTTGCTAGAAGCACGTGTAGCTTCAACTAAATTTTGATGTTGGGTATGGAACGCGGCATGGGCTCCAGGATTGACAAGACAGGCACTGCTCAGGTATAGGACTCTTTTCCCTATGAACCCATATGGGGTTTAAGGAGAAAAAACCTTTATACTGGGCCTCCTCCCCCATTTCCGTAGGGGAGGGGGGGGGAGGGGGGGGGGGGGGCGAAGTACAGAAGAAGATCCCTTACCAGTAATTAAAAAATATATATGAGCAGTGATGGTATGAGCAGTACAGGTAATTTTCGCCATAATCAAGAGAATCCGAAGTTGCTGAAGATTGCAACTTTATAATCAAATATGTGTGTTCTCAGCTTTGAATTATATTTGTCAGGTTTTAAACGATCAATAAATGTCAGGTTTCAAACGATCAACTCCGAAATGTTGATGATGATGCATCACCGAAAGAAGCTATTTTTCACAATCACTAACCTACTATGTAAGAACGTTTTCAACTACAAACCGGTTAATTTTTGGACTGATCATAATCTGTCAGGTGCAGCAATGCTTGAACTCTTCGTGTATATGGAGACTAATGTTATACACACATTGACATTTTCAGACCTTAAGTTTTTTCGCGTACTCTTTAGGCACGCGATGTCTTGCCACTGTCAGCTCTGACGCTTCCTGCTTTAATAGCCTCGTTCCAGCCATTGTCTCAACTTGGGTGCACTTCTTGGCTAAGGGGCCGGATTAGGGATCTCTCGTACTCTTGAGGGCCGATAAAAAATAAGTAAACATAGACGACAAAAAAAAGTGAGAAATAAACTTCATGAGGTTTTGAACATACAAATAAAAGATAAAGCAATAATTAAAAGAGAAGTAAATATTTAGCTGAATATATATTTACGCAATAATGATGACCCAGAAGCTTAAAGGGACCATGAAATGACCTTTTTACTTTTGCCAGATAACTTTTACATTAAACCTTCAACGTTCACTGAATGCCGAACAGGCATCCGTTTTCGTCTCGGTTCATTAACTTCTACACAAAAAAATAATGAAATATCGACTTTTTCTTTCTCTCCCACTGACCGCAAAACAAGTTGCGGCGTAATTTTGACGGTCGTGACGTACGCTGGGACAGGAACCGGAAGTTCTCTCGGCTGTAGAATGGAAGCGTCAGCGGCGGCGAATTGGGGGTGCGCCGGTAGGTTTTACTGCGCTGATGGCGCTGATGTCACCGACGTATTTTCTGAATTGGCGCCCTTCATCGCCGCGATTGCCGTGGACACATCGCAGCTGAGCGAAATTCAATGAGATATTTTTCGCTACAGCGACAGCATGGGACTAGTCCCATACGCCGGTATGCCTGTTGGGAAGTGCGGCGAGTCTTCCGTCGATGACTCCAGAAGTCAACCCAACTGTCATTGTTGGTAAAAGGCGGCCCGTGTCAGTCGTTTGCAAAGCGACGTAGATAGAAACAAATTGGCGCGGCGTTTTTTCGCTGCCTCGGAGATGCAAGAGCGAGCCGACGTTAAAAAAGATACGTTTGAACTACGACAGTGTCAGCAAGAGCCACGTAAATACCTGTTCACACTCGGAGTGTTCGCGCGCGTTTGATGGAAGTGCTGTATTTACGCTGTTGGTAAGCGCTTCGGGACCGATATTTTACGATTGCAACTCGATACTGACTTGACACTCTGCAAAGGAAGGTTGGACCGGCATTGCACGTAGCTCCCACGAACTGTTATAGCTCGACAGTGACATGCAGTCGTGTCAGAATAAAAATGGCAAACTAATAACAAAGTGTACATACCGTGTTACGAAGGTAATCCATACGGCGTTTATTCGAGCTCTATATCACACAAAACAAGAAAGAATCGACGAAAGTCCCTTTTCGACGACAGTGTTCGTCAACACTGCCTCGGAAAACAAGGAAATGACAAAGGGAAGAGATTGACCTCACCTCTTAATCTAAAATTGAGGTCGGCGATCAAACTATAATACGGAAAGGGTCCACAAGGGTCGCGCGGGCATATTCCATTCAGCACGCCAGCCGGTCGTGGTCACTGTCTTGGTCAAGTACCGTCGAAGCAACGCTGCGGAATGGCTGCTAGGCCTATCTGCCAAAGTTGCCGTTTCAGCTTGTCTCGGGTGTTTGCGGATCCAGCGCTCTTGTTCGTCGTGGTCTGTTTCAAGTACTTTTTTTCTTGCTGCTTGAAGTCGGGACGCGCGAGAAGAACACGTAAAAAAATAAACGTTCGTTGGTCGTCGTACCACGGTGACCAAGCGACGCTGTCGGCCATGCTGATTTGATCGTAAAAAGGACAGCGGGACAGCTCCGGAGCTGGCTCTCAGCTTCGTTTACCACACGATAGATGGCGCTTGGCTCTCAGCATTATCAAATTTGGCAATTTTCGCCACACATCTCTAATTATGCTACAAAATGTGGATCTGAATATTATTTAACAAAACTCTTAGGAAACATTTGCCGGCTATTTATTGTTTATGATCGCGGTGCTGGTGAGGTAGGCTCTTACCCAATAGGCGACGTGGATTCGGCTGACGTGCTGCAGTTCCGCGGATGCATATCAGTGAACAGGCAGAGAGCTTTCGAAGGAAAGAAGGCGCAAAAGAGTCCGGTTTTCTTTTAAAAGTTCTATAGCAAAGAATTTTTTTGGCTCCCTATTTTTGTGTTTTTGTGCTTCTTTTCACACCTTTTACGACGCCCGGTGGATGAAATTCGATTTCAGAATCATTTCATGGTCCCTTTAACGTAATGCGCATATGAACTTCGGTACGCTTGCGCAGGGCGAGGTTAATGAGGAATGGTACAATGTATACTGAGAATACGCAATAACGATTGCGACGCCGGACACTTGGCACAATATAGGTACCACGTATGGGAACGGGATGGAGATTCAAATTCGCAGCTGGACATATAGATATGAAAGAAGGGACTAAGATTGGCAATGTTGGTTATGACAACGTCCCTTTGAATTCTATGGCGAGTGAGCCAACGTTGCGTGTGGCGGAGCGGCTTCCTTAAGCGCATTTGTTTGTTCCGGTTGCCGGAAGCGGGCCACGGGCTGGACTGAATAAGAAGGACCACGTGCAGCCACGTGCCGGTCTGAAGACCTCCGAGGGCCGGATTTGGCCCGCGACCGGGAGTTTAGAGACACCCATGCCATCGACTGGATGCCGAAAAAGCACGTTATTCAGCTAGGTTCATAGGAACTTTACTGGGACGCAGGCCAAAGAAAGACGAACACAGAGAAGGGGACACGGACCAGCCCTTGTTCCTGCCTCCTTGCATTCGTCTCCCGCTTACGATTTTACTAAGCACCATGCATCAGACCGCCCAACAACAAGTCTTGTTAAGCTGCAAGGTTGTTACAACATGGCTTTCAGTGTGGCTTTATTTTTACTTATTTATCAACTACACCCATGCACCGCAGGTTTCAATCTTCGCTCTTTATCTGCGTGTGCATGTTTGAACACGGTCGACGTTCGCGTACATCCATCGACCAGATCGACGTCGAGCCGTTCGGGAAAAACAGGCCACGCTAACTTCGTCACAACGCGCTTTTTTTTAGCGAAAGTTGTATTGTTTTGGTAAAGATTGAAAAGACAAGAAAATGACTGCTTTTTTTTGTTCTTTGAGTCACCGAGCCCAAATTGTTTCAAGGTCAGTGCTAGTTCTTCTTCGCAGACATATCCGTAACCGCTTCAACACGAAACTACGAGGACTGGAAATTATTTTTATGTAGAGGAAAAGCACAGAAAATAAGCTTCGTCAGGTTTATCAAAATGCTCGTAGTTAGGGCGTTGGGCATGAGAGTGGTCAGGTTAGGTGTTTCTTTCGGGCACGCTGCTTACCACTGCAAGGCTAGTAAGAGATGGGAGAGTACATGGAACTGACTACTATGACTTTGCGCATAGCCGCCTCTCGGGTAAGTTGAAAACGCAGGCGTACAACTCGCTCTTGTTCGTGCGCAGTGAATTTCTTGACTACAGCAGCTGGTGACTTAAAAGAGAAGCGCCAGGGGGAAAAGGTATTGTTATTATTATTATTATTTACGATCGCTGAATAAAACGTTCACATTGTTTTCGTGTCTGATCAGTTTTTTTTACTTATCTGGTGTTAGTTTTTGTATAGATTACTTTTTATGTTCTGGATGTCGCGAGCATGTGCAGAAAAAATGTTCTTGCTCATTTGTGGGGCATGGCGACACACTTAAATGAGCCCTGTAAATTAATCCACGTCGCTAATTTTAAGCCAGTGAATTCTTCGAATGCGACTAATTTCGCGATCAAAACCTATCCTCATTGTTTTTATACATAAAATACATCATTCAAAGATAATAGAACACCACAAAACACATAGTCACATTTCCTGAAAAATAGTCCCCGTTTGTCGACCCGCACCTCCCCTTAAGAAACGCGAGTGGGCGGAGCTTAATATGTTCACGCTTCCTTATTGGTCCTTCGGTGTGCTTAATTGCTATTGACAGCAATCTCGATTGGCCGCTGAGCGATAATGAGATGCTTGCTACGCCCTCGCGTTTCTTGAGTTGGCGGTGACTCTATATCTATTCACTGGAGATGCATTGGTGAAGAAACTATAGTCTTCGTTTGGCGTACACTTGCTGTAGGTGCGCAACGCTCCAGAGACAAATCCTGTCGATAGTCTTTGTCTCTGAAGGAAGAAGCCTTACCGATCGCTTCTTTTTTAAAAAATGAGATAGAGCTTGATTCCAGCGTCGTTTACGTTGATGAGAGGATCTTTAGGCAGACTTCAGTGTTCGTTGCTGGAAAATGTAAGCGGAATTACAATTACAAATTGCCGAGCTCGAATGTAATTACCGTTACAAAATTAGCTCTCAGCTGAAAAAGTAACGAGATTACTTTACTCGTAACGTTACAAATTACTTTCACATTGCTTTTTCCGGTACACTTATCCAGCAACAATAGAATTTTCTTATATTTTTCAAACGTGTTTTGTAACACTACTTTTCATTTCTCACGCCCGTATTATGGGTGGTCCTAAAGCCACTAAATGATGCTGCGCTTAGAGTATCGGCACTCCGTCCCCCGACATTGCTGTGGGCGCCGCCATCTTGGGGCTTGTACAGAGCACACGCAACTGCTGATCGTCATGATTCAAAAGTGCGACTTGCTCGGCATTTGATTCGGTGTTAAGAAGCTTATGTAATAAGGCTTTGCTTTGTCGCGAAGCGTTTAAACATTTGCGGAGGACGGAAAAGCGTTTCTGTGATTTCAGATAAATTTTCAGATAACTGGCAGCCATGATTTTAAGCCGCATCAATAAGCACAAGTGTCGTTGCTCTGAGGGCGTAGAAAAACTTATTCTATACTCGTTTTCACCTTAAGAACCGAAGTAAAACAAGTCCGGCCGGTGGCGGAGTGTTCTGGGTTTCCACCAATGAAATGGCGCGATATCGCGTAGATTTCACCACTCTCCGTCGGGAGGTGGTGGGATCCACAATTAGAGACCGAAACCAAAAGGAATTTAGCACTGCAGCATCCTCTAGTGGCAAAAAGCTAGAACATACCTCGTTAAATAGCGTTTGTTTCTGATAAACATGCTTATGCTATGCACAATTTTGCATCGCTTCTTTAAACTGTTTTCAATAAACATATCCTTGTATATCTAACATTGTTTATACCGTCGGCTTTCTAAAAACACCATGAGAGAAAAAATCAACGTCTGCCAGTTTTAGCGTATTTACAGTTTTTAACGGCAAACATGGAGCGCTAAAGCAAAAATATCAGCTGACATCATCGACATCGCCGCAAACTTGATGAACTGGGATTGATCAGATCTGCTACCAGCCACGAACGTAAGTTTGCATAGTTTATTCTGTCCTAATATACCTTTGTTTACGTTATTGCGTTGACGTTCACGTGTATATATTGAGTGGGCAATCGGTTTCCTTGTGTGTCGCGGTGAATTTCAATTTTTATTCTTTAATTCTGTTCTCTTAAGTTCCGTGGTGTGGGGATGGTGGTACAAATCCTGATTATAAGCAGAAACAGCGTGGTTGATGTGAGATACGTTCTTCCACGATTCCATTAAAGCTTCTGCTTGTTGCCCGAGTGGCCCTGTGTGTGGATGGCGGTAAGAATCCCGATTATAATCTAAAACAGCATGGTGGATGTGAGATACGTTTATTGCCAGAGCGACCCCAAGGCATGTAGATGGCAGTTTGTGAGTTTACTTTCCCACAAACCGCCATAAGAACTGATCACTGCAATAACGGAGCTATCTCAATGAAAGACTGGGCTGAACATAATGTTTAGACCTCAAAATGAAGTGTAAGCGACACTGAATATGCATGAGGTGAGCAAGTGAAATGTTACGCTCAGGGTCACATTGCAGAACAATGGTCTACTTTCGGCATGCTGCCAACACTATGTCTTCTTTCTTGAATAAAAACGACCCTTAAAGTGTAATTGTATGCATATATGTTTAGAAAGCAAAAAGTCAAAATGGCGCCTGACACCTCTGCTGTAGATGGGCAAACTAGCGAGTGCAGTACAACTGAAAACTTTTTTTTTGTAGAGTGATTCTTTGTACTGGTTATTCACGGTGCAGTGGAATACATACAGCTGATTTCAAAGACCTCGAGAAGCCATGAATAAGGCTATTACGTAATGAAACGTAGAATCACGACAACAACATGACACTGGAGGTTAGGCGTGTATGAAGTCGGGAATCCGATTTTGCAGTATGTGAATGGTCCTTAAAAGGACCGCTTTGTGTTCTGGGGTATGACAAACAGAGTCCAAAGTTCTAGCCACCTTCAGGAGAGAACATGTCCTAGGGGGACATTAGTTCACGGTCAATTCCATTCTAACGGCTGAACACCGAAGATCTCTTCACCCTCGTCCTCGTCGTCAGCTCCGTCGTCGTCTCCACTCTCCTCCTCCGTGTCGCTTGCATCGAGGGGTATGATGACTGGCTCGAGGTTCGACTCTGGGACATCTCATTCTCGAAACTTCGCCTCCATTTTTTTCACATGCTCTACACAGTCATGCCAATGGACAGCTGTTACGTTGTCCACTGCTTCCCTCAAGAGCCGCTCAGCGTCATTGGGCTTGAATGTGATGTTTTTGGAGGCGACCTCCTGCTTGACTCGTGCCCATATCAACTCTATGGGATTGAGTGACAATCACTCTTTCACCTTTTCCAGAAGGAGCCTTTAGCCCAGTCGTCAGTCCAGACATGAAGGCTTGCCTTGCTGACTTTATGGTGCTGTCAGTCCACACCTTGTCAACTGTGAGGCCGGCGTTCACCCAAGTCTCGTCCTGGAAGTAGATCTTGCGGTTTTGGGCTCTGTGCTTTCCGATTGCCCTCAAATACCGCCGCCTCCACTCGACGATGTCCTCTCTCTCAATTAGGACGGAGTTGCGATTCCGTTTCTGTTTCTCGAAACCCATGTCCTTCAGCAGGCGATACAGGGTAGTCCAGGAACAGGACGGCAGCACGTCGTCTTCTTGGAGACGAGCGGCGATTTTCTTCAACGTTGGGATCTCCCCCGACGGAAGAAATTGTGCAGGCAGCTTCGCAGCTTCTCACGGCCGTCAAAGTGCACGCGTCGTGATTTGAAATCCTCTTCCTTTTCTCAGCGAATTTCGGGCGCTTCTTTGAAGGAGATTTCACAGCTCCGTTGGCACGTTTGAAGCCACGCTTGATCTCGTAGACCGAGCTAACACTGATCCCCGTTGCGGCGGCAGTCAGGTTGACGACTTCCACCACATTTTTTTCTTGGTACTGCCGCCGCATCCAAGAATAAACGCTCAAAACACGCTGCCTTGTCTGGCTCGACAGGACATTTCCACTTGCGTGACGTTTGAAGTACACCCGAGGGGAAACGTCTTCAGGAAAGAGTGCTGACAACACGGACCGCTCAGCCAGAGTTGTTGGAGTCGCCATCTTGGAAGGCGAGCGACAGCGGCTGGCCGGCTGGCTACGAACATCGATCCTCAGATCTTGTGAGGCGTTGAATTACGTGAATACACGCGTACTAAGGAGGTATATTGTTTATCCTACTGAGAATAACAAATTTATCTAAGCTTAAATAACGCTAGCTTCCCTGAGAGCAAACTTTTATCGGAACTACTTTGCAGACCGGAATAATATGTGCGACGGCATGCGACCAATAAGCATGCGACGAGAGGGACACACCCACTTTTTTCTTAAGGTGAAAACGGGTATAGGTGCACTGCGTTCACCTGTAAGCTGACAAGGCGCCGAAAGATGCAACCACACCCGCCATCCCGCTAGCTTACGGCCTCCGGAAATGATCCCTGGAATTGTGCAGACAAAGCTAGCGGTGCGCATGCTCAGTAGCAGCGTCTACCTCCGCTACGAGATTCGGAGCTAAAGAAGCGATCTACGAAAGCTCCCTTTTGACTCGGGTGTTTCGCCTCTTATTCCCAAGAAAAGAAAAACTTGGTTCTAACGTTACAATGTATAGCCCTATGCAGAATGCAGGTGTCCCAGCTTACCTTGATGCGTTTCCGTAGATTAGAGTTTGTTGTGCTTTCTGATGACAATGTGTGTGTTTTTTGGCAAGCAAAGTATGAACTGAAACTCTTAGTTTCCGTTCTCTTTAATGCCCTGATTTTCGAACATCTCATTACGAGATGGTCATGGAGACGACGGACACTCCATGACGGAAAACTCGACCAGTCAGAGAAAAAATAGCGGTTACGGGTTATCGATCGTTCATCAGTTCTCACTTTCATACATATATTCGTGGAGGCCAGGGAAAGGGGGGGGGCATAAAGAGCGAGAGAAGCGGCGGCCATCGGTCTCACAGTAGGGGATCACACCACTTTTACGCGTTCTCTCTCTCTCTGTCAGCACGCCTTAGATGGTCTTCCGCCCCTCCCCCTTTATGTTGACAGTTGACTGTAAAATGAGGAGTGGACTCGACCACCATGCCCATACAAGTAAACCAAAAGAAGTATCGTTCGTACCCTGAAGATGATGCTCTGTCTCGCGCCGGACGCTTTTCAGCCGCGGCTCAAGAGGCGTGCTGGAATGCAGTAGCGCACATCATAGACGAACAGAATTCGACTCCCTCGCGCGAGGCTACGCCGCTGTTACGCGAGTTGTAAGCTCAGAGTCAAGCGCTACGGACCGCGCGTTCGATGTCTGTGCAGGTGGCAGGCAGCATACACTCACGTTGGAAGGCTGAAACGGTGTAAGAGACAAGAACAAATAACGCACGCCGAGCTACGAGGCCGCGTGCGCGCGCTCTGAAGCAGGGGCTAGCGCCCTCATTTCGGGACGCGTGCAACGTCTGACCTGATTGAGCCTCGCACGACACTATGGCACGTTGGCTGAGCTTCTCTTCGTGATCTGTATGCTGACGGACGAAAAACACGTTCGGACGCCAGAGATCGGCACAGACTGAACACGCAAGGCAATCAAACGCGCCAAACTCATGCCACCATCGCTATGGTACGCGTCTACTTGATCTCTAGAATGCAGTGGCGCACGTCAAAGACACACTGAATTCGACCTCCTCGCGCGAGGCTACATCGTCTGTTACGCGAGTTGTAAACCCGCGAATCCAAGGGTACTGACCTGCGTTTGATGTCTGTGCAGGTGGCGGGAGACATCAAAGAAGTTGGAAAGGTAGAAACGGTGTAAAAGACAAAAACAAATAAACACGAAGAGCTATCTCCTGCCCCGGAGAAGAAGAAAAGCACGATGGAAGGCGACGGAGAAACTACTCGGCGTTTTCTTACTTAATCTTTGTCTTTCGAATACTTGTACATGACTTGCCCGTTTCTCTAGTGGTTCTAGTGAGCGGTCATACAAATAATTGTGTTTTCTTTTCGACTATTCTCCCCTTCCTGTCGTTTTTTATTTTGTTGAACTTGCTCTCTTTATGCTGCTGAATGTTCTGCTCTGCATTGCCCCAGTTACTCGTATTATGCTCATCTTTTTAAAAAAGTAACAAGTAATTAAAGTAATTCGTTACCAATATCTTGTAACGAAATTACATTACAAATTACTTCCGAAAAAAGTAACGTGGCAATTACAAAATTACTTCAAAAAAGTAGTTACGGATTACTTCTCAAGTCTGTCGGTGGCGCATATCCGTCACGTGTTCTGGCGGGAGGAGAAAATGGGAGAGGAGGGGAGAGAAAATAGGGAGAGGGACACACCGTGGTGAGGTTCGTGGGTATGATGTTAGAAATAAATGACAGAAGACACGAGCATGCGTTATGGGATATAGTTCACATTGCACTGTCGAAATATGGAAAGAGAATATTTACAAAACTATTTACATCACTTCAACAAATAGACCTAATGGTTCGAGTGTCCCCTAAAATGTCCCTTGCTGACGACCTTTAAGTCCTGGCGGCGTAGCACCCGTGGCAGCCGATGATCAGGGGTCTACCGACGTCAGGGCCGAGGGACGTAGTGACAAGGTAGTTGAGCGTTGGCCGAAGGCTTGAATCAGGCCCAGTACGTCGGTGGCAGCCGATGACCATGTGTCTACCGAGGTCAGGGCCGAGGGACGTAGTGACGAGGTAGTCGAGCGTTGGCCGTAGGCTTGAATCAGGCCCAGTACGTCGGTGGCACGGAGCGGCAGCGGGTGTTCAACTGCGCCACGCATGCAGTCTTGTCTACCTCCGGAAAGTTGGCGCCCGGACTGCGTAAGAGGCGGGCTGTGGGTCGGGCCTCTTGACGTTTGGTCACGCCGACGGAGGTCCGGCCTGGTTGCGTCTACTCCATCCTTTTTCCAGCCGCCCGAATATTCCCCGGCGCTGCCTCGCGTGCTCCCAACCCGTCTTCTTCTTCCTTCTCCTCTTCGGCTTGTCGCTGGATCATTCATCACACACACCCAAATCATCCCGCGCCACCAGGGGAGGTATTGGCGCGGCCATCCCTCCGTCTAATGCAATATGAGCGGAGTGTCCTGTATTCCCCCAATACTCAGTTTCACCTTACGTTGTACCGCAGTGAAGGCTGAAGCGCGGAGCTCGTAGCTCTGGCAGCTGCCCTTAATGCACAGAGCTTGTGCCGCCGAGATGTGCCCCAAAGAAAGGAGCTCGCGCTTGTAGCCTTTTCTGCGGTGCATCATAGTAGAAATAGGAGTATAGTAAAGCATTTTGTTTGAGGTCGGTGGAAACAAAAGCACATGGCCAGAATTTGGCGGGTAAACAAACACACGAGGTGTGCAAAAAGCAGAGGAACTTTCGCGCCGTATTGCTCGCCCTGATTCGTTGTCTCCCGCTCTGCTGCAAAGCGAATTCAAAAACCTTTCTTAATGAAAGCTGGGCTGCCTCGAAATGGTTTCCTTCATTTTAGCCTTACTTTGTCTCGCAGGGTAATTCGAATCTTAATTCTTGATTCCCAATAACATCGCACCAAATTCCACCACAAAATAAGGAAAAAAAATAAAAAGCTTTTCAGCCTTTTCACTTTGGTGAAGAAAGACCAGAAGAAGTGGTACTATGATGGGAACGAAGTAATGGCCGGTCGCAAGTCGGCAAGCCAGACTGGAAAGGCTCGAAAGGTTGTCGCCATCTATGAGCGATGGCAGAAACCCAGACAACCGGCAAGCCCCCATTAAAAATTATTTTTGACTTTTTATTGAAAACTTGTTCACTTTTTGTTGACTCTGAATACTTTCTTTTCCTTTGACTTCCTGTTGACATGGTCAACAGAAAGTTTTTTCATTTTGTGTTGAAACTTTTCGTATGATTTTTCTTCCAGCCTGATTAAAAGAAAAGCTGTTTACCTTCTATTCACTTTACGTTGACATTTTTTCTGCTGACTTCTAGTTGTCAGTGTCATCAGAATGACTACAGACGTTCTGTTTACTTCTGTGTTGAAAATGTTCATTTGACTTTCTGGTAGCCCGTGTCAATAGAAAAGCTACAGACTTTCTGCTGAATTTTTATGAACATAGTACACCTCCAGCTTGATGTCAAAAGTCACTAAGTTTCTCAATATTCTCTGACAAGGTGAGAACGGCGAGGAGCAGCTTCAGTTGTCCCGCCTCCAGCGCGAGCCTACTACTCTCTTGGACAACGCTTCGGCGTTCATGCACCTCGGGCGCGCGCGTGCAGTCAAAGCACGACGGAAGGCATGGGAGGGCGTGGAAGCCGGCGCTTGTATGTCGGAAGACACGCCCTGCCGTTCTCGCTTTGCGACTATACTGACTTTAATGACATATTAGAGAGTTTTAGTAGATCGTTCCGATACACTCTGATACCCCCGATAACGATACTATATATGTAAGCGCAAAGGCGGAGAGCAGAGTATCGGGTATCGTTACCGGAGTCATCGGAACGATCTACTAAAACTCTCTATTAAACTAGTCAACTATATTTCGCTTCACCTTACGTTGCACGCAGCGAAGGCTATAGAAGCACGAGGTCAAGAAGCGTTGGCCGCCTCTAAGTCACGAGAGCTTAGTGCCTCGAGATGTGCCGCAGAGCAGGGAGCTCGCGATTGTAGCCTCTGCCGTGCGGTACCTCATAAGGTGAAACAGAGCATAGTAAAGAAAAGCGAAATAACTTTTTTTAAGTGGAGAAACTGCCTTAAAGGACACATGCAAAGAAAAAAAACTTTTTTTTCAACAGCCTGAGATCAAGGAAAAGTAGCTTATAAAACGAATTCACAACGAAGAAAGAAACTTTTAGAGCTATATTAACGGCGCAAAACGAATTTGTAGTTGGTGCCCGCGGGAGCCGCCACTGGTCACGTGGTACACCTGTGCGTCGCCGCCGTCGCACGCTGAGTGTTCTTGCGCCGCCGCTTCGACGCGTTTCTCCGTCGCCGCCGCCGCCGCCGCCGCACGAGTTCGTCTGCTTCGGGGCGCCGCCGCCGATCATCTGACCGGCGCACAGGTCTATCACGTCTGCTTGCGCTTTTTCAAAAGCTTCATTTGGGCTCTAGAAGTTACTTATTAATCTTTGTTTTTTGTTGCACTTCAAACGAAGATGAATAAGTGAGCTTTCGAGACCATAGGAAGCTTCCGAAAGAGCGCATCTACCACGTGACAAATAGGGGCCAGTCACGTGATAAATATGGGCCACTTTTCCGCGGCGCCCGTGGCCGCCAACTACAAATTCGTATAGCGCCGTAAATATAGCTCTAAAAAAATTATTTTTCGTTGTAAATTCGTTTTTACGAGTTTCCTTTTCCCAACCCGGCTGCTGAAAAAAAAAAAGTTTTTTTTTCTTTGCGTAGTAGTCGCTTTAACTAGCTTTACGTCCTGAGTGGTGATGTGCAGAGAAGCGATAACATTTCTTCTATACTTCGCTTCAGCTTCCGTCCGAGCGCAGCCAAAGCTACGTGTGGCCGGAGCCAATCACACGCCGGCAACAGGTCACGCGATCTCGCCTGCACTTTTGTATCACTCCGCTTCGCCGCTGGTCGTCAGCGCCTCCCGCGCTCGCCGAGTATTTCGTCTGCTACGGGTGTATCAACGGTATCGTCTGCTACAGGTTTAAAACGTGCCCTTTCACGTTCTGAAATTTAGTCATAGGGGATGTCAGTACGTAGGCTGGCCGCTGGCGTCTGTGTCCGAGCTTTCGATCCTGTTCGGCATTTCGGCATAGTTTCGAGATGTAAGTACACGTTCCAACGTGCCCGATGACCCGACCGTTGATGTTTCCTTGTATTGTTTGGATATACCGGGGCTCGAGGCGCAGGCCTTTCCACCAGCTTCTCGGCGTTCAACGTGATCGGCAGGTAAAGGGGTGCCCTGATTTCGCCGCGTATCAGTGAATTGTAGTGGCCCGGACGCTTTTCTTGTTTACAACGCATTCGCGGTACGACGCGGCCGGAGTCTCCTGCCGAATTTGAAAGTAGACATTCATCACGACCTTTCGCGCCTGACGCCCAAACGTGCCTTTGCGAAAGGACGTTTTGAAACGACTCGGTGAGGAAAGCAGCGAAGCACGCTGCACATGATTCGGCCATTACGGGAACAAAATCACACAGAAAACCGAGCGAGCGCTGCAGCAGTGTTGCCAGCGGATGTACGTGTTTTCACCAAACCACATGCATTGACATATATTAATAAAAACATAAACTTCCGACAATTCATTCCTTTAGTTGCAAATCATTCTCAGCAGTACACATCTGGAATATTGTGCAACGTTTACGCACAAAACAGCTATTTAAAAAAAGATAAATATATATACTTTTGCGGACTACTTTGTGGTGCGTAGGAATGCTCTTCTCGAAGTTGCGAACCGTCCCCAGCCTTTGGCTGCGCTCGGACGGAAGCTGGAAACGAAGTATAGGAACCGTTTTTGTGGATGTTGTTTTAGCGACTGAACCGAATTATTAGCTGTACCAATGCGTTTTAGTAAGAAATATAATCCACGAACATCGACACACTGTTTTCCCTTTGACAGACTCCCGAGAAGGAGATGGGATTCTTGGAACCTTAATAAGGGCTGAGGTGGTCACCGGCCAAATGATTACCTTCAATAGGTAGGCTGTATAAGGCTCTGGAGCTGTCAACAGGACTGTGATTCAGGTGTTCAGTGCTTCATGGTTGTAGTGTTTGTGTCCGTTTCTAATACTATATAGTTGTGGGGTGTGTAGAGCTTTCAAATACCACAAGGACACAACTTCCTAACTAAATCCTATATTTAAAAAAATCGCATGTTTTTTTTACATCATTTTACTACAGCAAATTCGGATCAGAGGGAAAAGCCTTAGTAAACTTCCAAAACTTTGTTGAATGAATAGCTAAGCTGTACAGATTATTTTTTTAACGGCTATAGTTTTTTGATTGAGTAGCTGTAGCTTTTCAGTTGAAAAGCTACCGAAAAAGTATCTTAGATGAGACAGAAAGTCAGTTGATTCTTTAATTTTTAGTGGGCCAATATTCATAAGAAAGTCAACAGAAAAGCTAGAGAAAGTCAGATGAAAAGCTATTGACATTTTATGTCGTCTGTCGACTTCTTTCAGCAGTTTCTCAACAGAAATTTCTGTAAGGGGCCGGTTGTCTGGTTACCGGCGTCGCTCATAGATGGCGGTGGCTGTCCAGATTTTCGTGTCATCATTTGTTTGCTGACGGACACGATAGTGGGGAAACTAACCCTTAACACTCCGCTGTAAAAGAAAACTTTGAAATTCGTACAGTCACGGAGAAAATATAAGTTACGTTTCATGCATTTCTTGTCATCGCGGTCTTGCATAAACCGTGAATGATGAGAAATCTCCAGTTTGTCGATGCATTTATTACGTTCATAAAGAATGGTACTGTTACGATAAAATAAGACGCTACAAAAACTACGCCGTCGCCTCCATTAATCTCGTAAACGTGAAGTAGCCCCGTCAGTACTTCTTAAACTTCACATAAAGCCCCCGCTTTACGTGACCCACGACGAGCAGATCTTCCATGTCGTTATCAGTCAGGTCAGCCTGTAATAAAGCGTAGAGCAAATTTAGCATAAATGCACTCCGATATAAAACATTGAACACGCGTTTAGATCCCACAGGGGTTTGTTTTTCTAGTCGCTCTGTCACACACTGCGTGTACATTGTACAAAAAGTCACACCAGCAGGCACTGTCCAAGGCGGGTTTCGTAGCTGTATATGACGATCCATTCCACATTCATCATACAAAAACTTAATGCGGAAATGTTCGAAGCATACGTAGAGTGCGACCCAAACTTAACGCCGCCACAAGATGGTCCAGTTTCTTCACTGTTTGGGCTGTTCCTGAACCTAGCGGTCAAACTAGTTGGTGAAGATTTGTGTCCCCGATGAAAACCCAACCAGGGGAAGGCATTGCAGCATTCGCAGTGACGAATTTATCTTTGGGTAGCATGCAATAGATCAATATTTGCGTAACCGAGTGGCGCCGTTAAGTTTGAGGGGCGCTGAACGTGTCAGGCAATCGTGCTCTGTGCTTCCTTGAGGCCTGTTCGCAGATAATGTTGTCATCATGCGCCGAACACCGTGCATCTTGTACTACGTGCGAGCAATGTGACTCCCACTTAGAGTGTGATAATACGAGGACTAGCGAATATACATAATGTATTCTGTGTACAATGTACGAGCAGTATGGCCACAGCTTTAGTGTGTGCTACGGTGATAATATGTGAGGCCGTAGCTAACCTCCTGATCGGCCCGGCTGAGAACGAGCCTGTACTTGGCGACCACCTTGGCCGCCAGCAGCATGATGACTTTCTTTGAGAACGCCATAGCGAAACAGTTCCGGGTCCGGCGCCGAAAGGCTGGTACGCACCCGCATCCCCAGACTCGAAAGTTTCCGGACGAAATCTAGACAGAGAGAACAAAACATTATATACGTATTTGACAGATGGAAACGTTTCGCATTAAACCGTAGCCACACGGCGCAAACTTTGCACAAAAGAAATGCGTTGTTTGCCGTAGACATGATGACAGAATTAGATGCGGACATCTCTCGGGCATGTTGGCTTCGTGCAATCGTGTCATTTGGACATATCTGCAGATCGTTTTTGTAGCGTGAGCTACACTTGCCGTGGTTGAGCAGTTTGGCGTGGCTCGCATAATCAGCCGTGCTCCGTGCTGCGCAAGTGCGAGGAGCAGTGACGTCACATGGCGCACAACTGGCGCGCCGGAGACGATGCCGCCGCCGCGCGCTCCGCCGCCACCGCGCGCGCGCTCGCCGGTCTGTGCATGCGCGAGGAGCAGTGACGTCACACGGTGCACAGCTGGCACGCTGGAGCCGCCGCCGCCCCGCGCTCCGCCGCCACCGCGCGCGCCTCGCCGGTCTGCACATTCCAGAGGAGTGACGTCATAGCCGCGGCAAACGCACTGACGCCGCCGCGTGCCCAGCTGTCCGCCTCCATTGCGCAGTAGCCAAGTCTGACGCTGCACCGGAGCCGCTTGATAGCGCTTCTCATTTTGTGCGCATAAGCTCACGCTATGTATATCCTGGCATAGCCGAGCTAAGCCACCGCAATATTTTTTAAGATCGACGTTAGGGGGCCGTTATACAAGGAAGAGACGTGCCGCAGGCAATGTCTTCAGACTGCCTTTTGTACGATGTATGGGCAGTGTAAGCGCGCAGCTTAAAGGCCGACGACCAGACACGAGATTTTGCAAGGCAAAAGATCCTCCTCACCCTGGGAGAGAAAGAAACAGGCAGCGGTGGACATGGTAGAAAGAGGGAAAGGAAGAAGCGGGGGAAAAGTGGAAAGCGCGAACTGGTCGGTGGTCTTTAATCAATGACCAATGTTTGCTCGTTCAGCTCCATCACCTTTCGGGATCGAAGCTGCGTGGGTCTTGCCATAGTTCTGGGTCGTGATGAAGGAGGTAGGTCGGGATAACGATGCTCACTCCCTCGGGGATTTTGACGCAGCCAGCATCGAGTTCCTTTTCTACGAGACGAGTAACGAACCTGGAAACGCAAATGTACCGGGAGGAAGACATACCATGTTTTTCTCGAGCAAAAAACAAGCTGTGCACTAGGCCAGTTCACAGGCTTGCGTTGGATTAGGACCGACTGAGACGAGACCGGCCTTTAAGCACGTCGGCTTAGCACCGGCTGCATTGCTGCGCAGCCGATCCTAAGCCGCCATAAGAGGCTTGAAAACCGACCTTGTTTCAGTTTGTCGTATCGAATTAGGCTGGTTCACACTTGCGACTGCTTACGACCTACTGCCTTAAAGGGACACCGACAAGGTACTTATGCATGCCGATGTTTTTATTTGGGACTGCTTACGACAAGCAGTGCAGCAGCAGCAATGGCGGTCGTAAGCGGCTTAAAAAAAGCACTGACAGGTCAAAATATTTTTTTATTATCCGAAATGATCGAGAACGATTCGTGGACATTATGTTTAAAATTCGAAGCTTGGGAATAGAGTCCTTGTGAAGTAAAAAAACAATTTCCAAAATTCGATCTGAAGTTCCCGCGCGATCGCTGCCAGTGCAGTGACGTCAAAGATTGAGTCGTCCTGCAACTCGAGTTTCTCTCCCGCCTCCAGAACCGTCCCAACCGGAAGTGCCTGGCTGTGCCTGCCGTGCCTGCCACCTTATCGCTGTGAGCAGACTACGCTTCACTTTCGAGGTTGAGGTTCATTTAGGGCCTTTCAGGGATATCAAATTCTTTGAAACGGTGTGAGGTCGAAGAGGGCGCGCAGCGGACTTTGTGAGCGATGTGAGGAGCCATGTCGCGCTGGTTCTCCGTGAAAGGCTGCCTCCCGGCGGAGTCACAACTACGCTGCTCCAGGTTCCCGAAGAATACGTCAGAAAAGGCGGCAATAGACCGATCTCACCAGCCAGTTTGACTACGCCACCGCTGCCGCAATGCATCCAGGGAACTTTAGTCTTCCTGCACGTGCGACAACCTCGCTGGAGCTCTGCGCGTGTGGAGCACGAGACAGCACGAACCCTCTTGTGCACTACTGTTCACCTTTTGTGAACTAAAGTTATGGCGGCCACACGCATGCGCCGAACACTTAGTGAGATCAGTCTATTCCTGAAGGACCACTGGAGGGTTTGGGATCGAAGTCCTTTATTTGTCTTGACACTTTGTCGACGAGGGTTATGAGGTCCGACAAAGCGTCTCTAGAGCGTTGGGTGTTCAAATGGTACCTCGGTTGAGGCGTGGCTTCGTTCCATTGAACTTCCCGCAGCAGGTCACATCACACAAAGCAAAGCGTCCAAGGCTAGGGGGCGAGAGGTAAGCCTAACAAACATAGGGAGCTTCATCCGATTCACCGACTCCCCGACCATCCTCACCATTACAGGTGCCGAGCGCCGCCTTGTTTTCCGAGGAAGCATAAAAAGCCAGAAGGCGACATTACTTCCAAACTTCGATTTTCGATATTTCAAAAGATGGGCGTAGTGCGTTCGCAATTGCGTTGAAGAACATGTTTTACGAATGCCATTATTAAATAATATAGAAATGTCTCTTACAAAGCTTTTAAATTTAATATTCAATTACATCTGAAATAAAAAAGAAGCAAAAAGGTAAGAAAAAACCGCCCAAAATTAAAACAAAACGAGTGAGAATTTTTTTTTTGTTTTGCGGTGTTTTTTTTTTTGTTTATGAGTGTTGTACTCATAAACAAAAAAATACCACAAACCGTGGAGTGCGAGTGTTTCTTTAAAAGACGGTTGCGTCGTAGTCGGTCGCAAGTGTGAGAACCAGGCTTTGGCAGACTCTCCTGCTGTATAAACAAATAACGACTAATTTGACTTTGAACAGGCTTTAAAACTCATAGAACCTAGTACGGCGAGAGAACACGCTGGCGCCATCTGTCGGTTAGCTACTTAACATTTTTGTAGATTTACTTTTTTTTTGGGGGGGGGGGCATCATTCTTTCATGAAATACTAAAAAAAGCTTTTGACAATGCGAATTTTTTTTTTGTAGGTAGTACGTATACTCGTACATTTGATCTTGCAAATACAGCAGAAGCTTCGCTCTAATAAAATGCAGTTTGAGGCTCACCTCATAGGTGGGATCAGCATGCCAGTATGTACTCTTGTTGTAAGAAAACGCAAGAGCTCGGTCGCAAGCAAACGCAAGTGTGTGAACTTAAGCCTCAAACTGACCTATACTGCCGATACCACTGATACTGTGATCAGTAGAGAACGCCAGTATATTGCTCAAACAAATAAATAATAATAAAAATGTTTTGTATACATTACCCTGATGGAGACGATTGTGTCCGCAAAGATTCGAGATACACTTGTTCCAAATATTGCATCTTTCTCACGGCATCGTAGTTGAGGACACCCTGAGCGATTGGAAGAGTTTCAGGATAAAGCAGAGAAGACATGAGCGACGAAAACGGGTGCAGCACGGCAGCATCCATAGCAACCAGAGCTAGCGTCCCTACGTCACTTCCTCGTGACGCCGCGCCGCTCTGATCTTGTCGGTTCAGAGCGTGGAGTTATTATATAATGTACGCTAGAGGTTCAACTGGCGCTAGTGTCTATGCCACTTCCAGGACCCAAATTGGAGCAGATAGCAACCAGCCTACTTTTGCGATGCTCCTGTGCATTGCTATGAGGAAACGTGGGTGCACTTTGTCACTTCGCGCGAAATAAAATAAAAACCATGAAACACTTTTGTTATTTGGGTCGTACCGAATAGTGAGTACCTTTGTTAACATCGTAGAAGTGTTATTGTTTTAGTTAGCGGATATTTTTTTATCAGTGAACGATGTTTAACTTCGCTATATTTCAGGCCCAAACCTCTGTTCCACAGCAGACATCTAAAAAGAAGTGACGATTCTAAGCAAAATAAGTATCGAAAGAAATAGACAGTGTGTTCAAGGTTCATCAGCGTTCCGGTGACGCTTATATATTGCTAATATGCCGGTCCTGTCACTATTTGAAAATTACCCCGTCGTGCATCTTTACGAGCGGATAAAATCATTTAAAACGTAAATAATAAAGTACGTGGGCTATAAAAGATCTGTCTTTTTTATTATTTTCTTTAGTCGGGCAGCTTTCATCCGGCGCTTGTTTTCTGAGATTTCGAGCGTGCGGGTATTGTTTTGAACGTAGAGCAATCAAGCATCTTCGCACAGAGCAGAAAGAATAAAGAATAACGAGTGCTTACTTATTGAAAATCGGACTATATTACGTATCCTTCAATTTATTTTGATCATACACAGCGCCGACATCATGTTCGCGCTAACAGTGTCCGACGGTGAGACATAAATACATATACGAAGCCATTTTAGCACCGTTTTTAATGCAATAAAAACAACAAAAAGCCATAGCCGACCAATTTGTTTTGACTGCCTGACTAAAAAATGTTCGAAGCTATCTAGTATACGTAATGAATTATTTATTTATTATTTACAGAAACAACCTGCAGCGCCAAAGCATTATAGCAGGGAAACACAAAATAAACACATAATCACGAACATAAATACAATGGCGAAAATACAATTAATACTGTTGAATAAAAGAACACACACAAACACTTGAATTTTACAAATTTAGGATACTGAAAAATTCGGGCGATTTTCTCTTTTAATCGAGTGCAGGGAGAAAATGCGCTCACTTTTTCCCATAAAAATTAATTACCGGAAGTGAATTTTCCACTGGTTACTGTCTACTTCAACTTACGACAGCACAATAGCTCCAGTTGTAGTTTTAGCGTAGTACAGTCTAATAACTCTGTGGTTCAGAAAAGGCCGCACGGAGCGACACTGGAGCACCTAGCGGCGAGAGGCGAGCACCGCGCGGCACCCAGTTTAACCGCTAATGTGTTCCATGCTTAGAAAGGGAATGATTTAATTAAAAAATATTAGTAAATAATATTTATAACAACAATATTAATACTGCAGGCCTATCTTGCGATAGAAAAGAACCATGTGTTTTCTCATCCCCGAAATAAACTGCGCATCGATCGAATGCTCAGTCTCCGTCCAAATGTAGCGCTGGCGGTTGGGATAAAGTTTCAGAACTTACCAGTATCTCATACAAAAGTTAAAAGTGATTTTTGAAGATTTCCACGGAGAAAATGGCGGTCAACAAAGCCCTCGAATCATGAAGGCGAATGGCGTCTTCTATTGTGAACGAGCTCTGTTTTATCATTGAAGATTTCTTGAAATCGCTCGTAACTTTTGAACAAGGTAACGGCACACTCTAGAAATGACATCTGATTTCAATCGGTAGCACTGCATGTGGGCGGTGACTAAGGATTTGCCGATGCGTAGTTTAATATTCCGACAAGGATAACACAGTTCTTTTTTCTCCTAAAGACCTGGTACTTCAATCAAGAAATATATGAATCAAACTAGGAGTAATCGCGAACATTGTTATAGCACCGTTTTAATGTAGTCTGGCAGAAGCATTGCATCCTCTTCGCGCGCTATTCTGAGAAATCTGTACCATCGTACGCTTGCTCTATCCCCAGGAAGATTATGGTATCGGTCCCATAGAAGCGCATGTGTTAAATATGCAAGGTGTTAAAAAAAACAGTTGTGTAAGCTACAGTTAATGCGATTTTGTGCAGGTGAGTTATACGATTAGAGGGGCATAATACTGAAGAATCGTCACAATAAGTCGATTATATAACTAAATTTTGTTAATTAACTCGTCAATTAATGAAGATAAATATATGGTTTCAATCTAAAACTTGCTGAGCGTCATCGAAAACCACAAAATGAAGAATCTTGAGAAAGATTTTCTGTGGGTTTCCACCCGCTCAAGCAAATTCGGCCAGGTACAGGTCTGAGCGCCATAGGTCCGAGTCAAAAAAGCGCCGACTCACCCCATTTTGAAGTATGGTTCTAATCTCGTCCCGGACTTTTTCTTGAACGTCTTGGTGTCTTGCCAGAAGGTACAGTAGCCAGGACGAGTACTTGCTCAGGTTCACGGTTCTGGAGTAACACGCACGCTCGATTGTGAATAGCCAGACGGTGCCTTGAACGCGTCTAAGACGG
>JAZHYW010066704.1:0-13396 GCA_037355805.1 Ixodes ricinus
AGTCGTTCCAAACAAAGCTTCGTGATCTTACCTCCTTCTCTCCCTCAGATTCCATTCGTATTCCCATTAAACAACAAAAAGAAAGAAATAACTGCACAGATTGCCACAAGCTTCAAAGCTACGGAAAGGGCGAGCGTGTTGTTAAGGGTACATGATGAAGAAGAACAAACGTTCGTCATTGTTGTCCGTCACTCTGTTCCTTCCTCATGTTCAGTAACCTCCAAAGGTTGCCACTGGAACGTATTTTGTGGACCCCAACTTTATCCGTAGGATCAAGATAAATTATGCAATTTCTTGTTTTCCCTCGCTTTTACATTATCGGTGCAATAATTTGTCCCCGATAATAGCTGTAATGTTAAAACCTCTAACTCAAATGCTAAAATGTTCTTGCATAAAAAAATATTTTGCAAAATTGTTATGTTTGTTTTTTCTATAAATAAGCCGTATCTGGTGCATCGACCTGGTAAGGTAAGGGCTATGCACCAAGGCGGTGCATAGTCTTTACCTGACGCTAAGTTCATGCGTAAAAACTTATCGCTCACAGCGCACCTTGGCGAAATAGCCTTATTAGCTCACAAAAAAGCTTGTTTCATACATCAATATCCATTACCACACTCTGTCATTCACAAAGTCCGTCTTGTCATAATGAAGGATCTAGACAAAACAAATCCTGTCCGCGCCTCTCCGCATTGCGTAAGACTTCAACGTTGCATAGTCCGCAAAATACGGTACATTTAAGCCTGCGCGCCGATTAAGAAATATAACCACCTCGATCTTACGTATAAATTTAGAATTCGCAGGATGCTGACAGAGCGGATGTTATAAAGCGACATATATTTTCCGCTATGTATAGCGGACGCTTGGTCACGTGGCGTGCTCGCGTGACGCCAATCCCGTTACCACGTGACGTCACGGCTTTGCGTAAAGCCGTGATATCACGCAACGCGATGACGTAACAGTGGCGCCACATGAAACTGTGCCACGTGACTTTACGTCCTGTCCAATGTTCGCCAGACCAACTCAGTCACGGAACTGCCCGTGAACGCTGCTTCCAGGTGCGGTACTCCCCATCTCCCCCTACGGCCCGCCTATAAGATCGTTCCACGCGTCACCGTTTCTGGGGATGGTTGCTATGGTAACTGCAGTGTAGGTCTGCAGTATGAAATACGTATGTTTTGAAACGAAATTCTAGATAATCTATTAAGGTGCGTTGCTGGGCCAGTTGGATCATCTTAGTTAAACATATAAATTAACGCGAAAACAAAGAAGACAGGAACACGAAGTAAACAGGACGAGCGTAACTCCAACTATTTTTACCAAGTACAAATAGTTTAAAGTTAGCGCTTGTCTCGTTTACTTCGTGTCCCCTCTTTTTGAGCTATTTTATGTTTCACTGAAATTCTAGATGGCGCTTCAAACGACGGGAGTCGGACTGTATGGGGAAAGGGGCACATAACCGCCTCTGCGAGAGTTCCGCAACTCAGCTAATTAATCGCGTACCCTTGTTCACCTCACATGGTCACGTGACTGCCGAATGTGACGTGCGGCGTTTCAGTGACGTCACGCGGACACGTAAGAGCCGCTCAAACCACGTGATCGCCCGTAAGCCCGTGTTACTATAATATCGTAACAAATTTTCTGTGAAGCACGAAGACTTTTGACTTTGCGGCCGCGACGACCTTGGCGAGGGAGGACAGATGGGGGCCCCGGAAACTCCTAGAATCGTGGTTTGTCCGCAGGGACACATCCGTGTGTAACAAAACCGCGGCCCTCTCCACGAAGCTTATACGCACATTACTGATAAATAGCGGTGACTTGAGGTTGAACCTTGCATTTGCTTTGTAACTACTGAAGATGCCTCCCGCATGGGAGGCGAAACGTCTAATGAAATTGTTTTTTCTGTTGTGTCAAGTCGGTGCTCTTATTTTAACTATTTACTGTCGTTCAAAATGTTTTTATAATGATATTTTCTAATTAAGATAACATTTTCTTTCGATATTTTCACTAAACAAATCAATCACTTAGTCTCACTTTCATAATAAATTACAAAGTCGTTGAGAGCAAAGCTAATTTTTACGATCTACTGAACGTTGATTAGATAATCGGGCCCACGCTGTAGCACTTCGAACTTACGTACCGTGAGCGACCGACGAGCCCAGTTCCCGAGGTCGAAGCTGGGTGTTCCTCATCGCTGAAGAACGTGCGCGTGAGGAAGCTCCGCGTCTTCCATCGGTGATGCAAGACCGGCGCAGTTCTCGAATGCCGGAGGCCGGCAAGGCTGCGAGGCTGGCGACACCGACGACGCCAGGCCTAACGCGGACGTCGTTAGGCCTAACGGAAACGTCCTTAGGCCTATCGGGGACGTTGTAAGGCCCAGAGGTGATGCAGTAAGGGCTGGCGGAGTCGTCCTTAGCCTTAGCGGAGACGCCGTTAGGCCTAACGGAGACGTCATGGCGCCCAGAGGTGATGCAGTAAGGGCTGGCGGAGTCGTCCTTAGCCTTAGCGGAGACGCCGTTAGGCCTAACGGAGACGTCGTTAGGCTTAACGGAGAAGCTGTGTAGTTTCGTGGTGGGGACAGGACTAGAGGCGATCCCGCCGTGTCTTCGGGACTGGGTAAGTGGAGCGATGACTGTTCAGAACTGGCCGGACAGGGTATGATGAGCGGAGAGTAGTCGGGGCCCCGAGGCGGCGACGAAAAGTCCAGCTCGAAGCTGGCTGAGGAGGACGACGAAGATTCGGGGCTCAGTCCACGAGGGCAGTCCCATCCGGCGCCCGCAGCGTTTACTGCAACCACAATGACGGTGAAAATAAAAAGTCATTTTGAGCAGGCTTTTTGTCGCCGTGCTATACTGAATGTAACGCGAACCACTGTGCAATGGCTGATCGAAAAGTAAGGAGACACACGAGGGGTATGAGCTGAGCTAGTTGGTTGAGCATGTCTAGTTTAGTGGAACCAGCTGAACCTACAGAAAATTACAGAGATAGAAGAAAAGACACCCGATGTGATAATGGATTACTACTGCTATTGTTAAGTATTTTTCTTCTAAGAAAAGAAATGCTTAACAATAGCAGAAGAAGAAGCTGTGGTTCTCCTTAGGGCCACTCGCCTTTGGGAGTACCACGTTCGCGGCGAGACGCTCTACCGCGAAGCGAGTTCGTACTCGCGTGGCATGCTGCTCGTCGAGCGCAATGAGACACCAGTCACGTTGGTAACGGTGAAAAACTCTGTTTATTTACAATACGAAACAAATAACAAAAGACAGCGGCTATCAGCTGAGGTGAACGCCGTCGGTGTGGAGGTCGCCCACGGCCGAACGGTCGTTCAGAAAGGTACAAAGACGGGGTAAACGCTCACCGGTGCACCGGACGGTTCCTCCGTTGTCGCCGCCGCCGAAATCCCAGGAAGAAGAGAGCGAGATCTCGCTGACCGCTGGTTTTAAGATAACAGCGGGGGCGAAGTGGCCAATCAAGGAGCGACACGTCGATCTCCTTTCTGCGGGGGTTCGTTACGGAAATCGCCCCAAAGGGGGAGAGGAGGAAGCCACTCACCGTGGTAAGCAGCGCCACCTCTCGCTACGTCAGCGCGGCCGCCACGGCGCGCCAAACGCTGACGCGACAGAATGTTGAGGGATCACGATCCCCACACTCCCGCCTCCTTAGCCAATAGTCACCCGCAAACGGGTAGACCGACACAAACAAACACACAACATCTAAACTAAAATAAGAAAAAAAGGCCGCCAATGGCCACAATGCACGGGACAACCCCCGGTCTCCTACGCTCCACGTGGTCGCCCAGATCGTCCAGCAGGCCACCACGAGCATCATGTACTTGGGGCTGAACTGGACGCAGTGGACGGGGTCCGTGTGGTGCAGTTGAGCAACGCCGTCCGCAGACCCCCCCCCCCCCCCCACGCCTCCGCCGTGCTCCACACGTGCACACGGCCGTCCGCCGACCCGCTGAAGACGAACTGCGAATCAGGGCCGAAGGGGGCCTCCAGGGGCACCCCTTGTTGTTGGTGTGTCCCGTGAGGCTCTGCTGGGGCGTGCCCTGGATGCGTCGATGAGGTGGATGACCGCCCCGTTGGTCGAGGCGAGGATGCTCTTCCCGTCGGAGCTGAACTTGAGCTCCCATCCAGTCGCACTCCTTGTCCTGGGGCAGCTTAAACGTGTTGAAGGGACCCTTGTCAAAGGTGCGCAGGTAGTAGAGCTCGACCGGCTCCGAGTTGAGCCCCACGGCGAAGATGAGGCCCTCCGGGTCGAAGTTGCCCACGGGGCGTCTTGTCAGGTGCATCACCCCTGGCGAGTTGGGAGAGCGCAGGTCCCACAGCCGCAGGGGACTTGTCCACGGGACGAACGGGAACAGCTGGTCCCTGGTCGGCGAGCTTTCCGACCGCGAAAAAGGTCCCGAAGATGATGAGCGGCGGTCCTCGGCCGTATGTCGATCCCGACGGGCCCAACGAAAACGACGGGTTGTTGGTTTGGCCCGCGGCCGGCTGGGGTAGCGGGGCCACCTTGACGAGTCACGCGCAGCCGTGGTCCATGGGCGCCGCTGAACTGCCGTAGCCAGAAGACAGCAGCTCCTGAACGGCGCGAAGCAAAAGCTGGAGGTTCTCTTCGTAGGTGCGAGGACGTACTGCGGTAGAATGACCCGTTGGTCTCCGACCGCTGGTTTTAAGATAACAGCGGGGGCAAGCGGCCAATCAAGGAGCGACACGTCGATCTCCTTTCTGCGGGCGTCCGTTACGGAAATCGCCCCAAAGGGGGAGAGGAGGAAGCCACTCACAGCAGTGCAGCGCCACCTCTCGCTACTGTCAGCGCTGCCGCCACGGCGCACCAAAACGCTGACGCGACAGAATGTTGAGGGATCACGATCCCCACAAAGCGGAGGTTTAATAAATAGGTTGGTAGTCCAGCGACCCTTTCTCCCATCTCTATCGGCGACGAGATGTTTTGGTGGCGCCACCTCGCGGGTGCCCTCCCTGTGACGCAGCCGGTAGGATGCGTGCAGACGACGCGCTTTGTCCAACGCGCTTTGTCAAAGCACAGAGTGGCTATGCCAGTTTACATCTGCGCCGATTAAAAATGGCTTATTTCTTAAAGAAACACGTATAACGTTTTTGTGAGTGATCTTTCTAATGAATAACAGCGCCTCGTAGTTGCTTTCATGTTAGAAAAACTTTGAAATGTCTCATAAACAAGCATTTCATAAACAAGCAAACAAGCACACAAGCGGTGTGAGTTTATCTTCATAAACTCACACCGCGCAAGCACAGCTTGCGCGGTGTGAGTCAGGGATATTCACAGCCTCTCTAATTTTCTTTTTCGGATCTGTGGAGGTTGTTGTAGAAAAGGGTCACCGTATTCACCAGAGTAAATGACGTGCTGTCTTAGTTGTGCACGCTGTACAGTTGTGTTACAAAGCGCCGCACACCTGTTCGAGCTACATTGAGCTTGCAGATACCGACGCTTCTATCCAATCGTGACTCCGACAGTTGCTGACGAGCAAATGCTTGTCAGCAACTCACGCTTAGCTCCTCCCGCACCGAATATGTGGCAAAGACGTTTGTCACAACGCGACTTTTGCTAAAAAAATTTCATAAATTAATAAAGTGTCGGCCATGGCCCGCCAAATTCAGGGCGATTGATTTATTTTTTCTACCCCATGTTTCCGAAAAATTGCTTACAAATTTAAAATTGCTCGCTGAGAAGCGCATCACGCATTATGCATATTCGGGTCCGTAAACAATAAATATACAAACGTTAGTAATTCATAGCAGGTGTATTCCTCATTTTTTGGGACGCTGAAGTGTCACCGACTTACTAGATTTAGGATAATGCAGTGAGTGCGCAGGCGAGCTGGTGGATGTTAATCATTTTGTTCTTAGCCCGAGACTGAGGCAGAAAGAGGAAAGCCTCAGCAGAAGGAAAATGAACAGTCGAGGACTCGTCTCTAACACAGCTGTGTTAGAGACGTGCCCTCGACTGTCCATTTTTCTTCTACTTTGAAACTTTCCTCTCTTCCTGCCTCAGTCTCGGGACTAAGAACAAAATAGATTTAGGACTTCCTGATCGCGAGGAGGGTCTCCACGTTTCACGTCGACCGGGTGAATAAGCAGGGATTTAGTTGAAACGAGTCCGGAAGCCAGCCACCGCTTCTTCCTGCCAGTAATTTTAAAAAATTGCTCGACTACAGGTCACAAAATTGAAAAAGGAATCAACGCGGAACTAATAAGAGACCAGCCCAGAACACATTGGAACCAACAGGATACACGAAGTCGCTTTCACTGAAGTGTTTACTACACACGCGAGAGGTTCTCCGATTTCGCTTTCCTATTTTCAATTTGATGAGACATTCCTTTCTTAGTTTAATTTCTTGGGGAATCGTAATAAAACTTACACCTTATCCGCCGCGATAGGTGTTGTAGCGGGACAAAAAGCGCTGGGTATTCTACTTTCATCATCCAGCTTTTTGTATGCGGGGGTAGAAAACAGCCCACCGCCATCTGAGCGCTTCGACACCTCAGCGCCAAAAGTGTTTGTTGGCATGACTACGCGTCCCACGTGCGGTTTTAAAACTTTAGTCAAATGTCCTACCCCTACAAATATCGCTTCACCGAAGAAAAAACGCGTGACACGATTTGCCGAGCGTTACCCAAACAGCGCAAGAAGCGAGCTGTCGAGCCGAGGGATCCGAGATCTGCGCGCTCTGTCCCAGTCTGTCCTACCCGTGACGTCACAAACGATGATGATGATAACCAGAGAAGCGCCACCTGCAGTTCGCACACGCCGCCAATAATTTTCTGTAGTTCAGCTGGTTCCACTAATGTAACGAGACGATTACTCTTATTCTGAATCAGACTACTCTTGAGGTTCTGAACGCTTTCTCTGTTTCAAAATAGCACCCTTTACATTCACATACATTTTATCCAATGAAATATAAGTAACATACTGTTTTGTGAGATTCTTTTTTAGCATTGCAGAAGCGACTCTTTTCAGTCTGTCCTCTGAAAGAGTTTTTAGGAAGAAATATTTTTTCCGTAACTGTTTTTTTGTTTTTTTAATGTGGAGGTGTTTGAGATTTTCAGGGCGAGAAGTTCGGACTATATGCAAAAAAACGTTATAGTGTAGTTAGCTTCTTTTCAAAAGTGTAGCACAAGATTCAATCACACATCTCTGTAATATTCTTGCAGGCACGTCTTCTGTATCACGACACGTACGAGGTGCCTTCTCTCGCTGTTAGAGAACGCGGCGGTTCAACTGCCGATTCAGACATAATATAACCCTCTCAAACACCGGCACAGCACTGCACGTCTACCTATTGCAAAGACAAAAAGAGAAGCCCTCGTATTCAGCTTCTCCTCGCATACGCACTCTCCACAAATATTTATCTTCCCTCCGGGCAGACGCCGCCATCTGGAGTGCTTCTAAAAGGGACACAACACATACTTGAGTAGTATCGCGATACTTGTATCGCGATATTACTCAGGTTACAGTATCGCGATACTGTAACTCGTTACTATTTTAGGTATCTTAACTTTTTTGGCATTCAAATTTTTTTTAAGTAACTGTAACCTATAACCTTTCTGAAAATGTGACTAAAAGTATCTGCAAAAATACAGATACTTTTCGCGAAAAAAAAAAAACTCTATTTCGTAAACATTACAGCGGGTTGGACCATGCGGAGGTTGGGCGCCACATTAGACACGACATGTTAAAACAAGAACTCAAAACCTTTTTCGTCGGAGCAAAGTACCGTCGAAGAAAGCAGACGGTTTTCTACTTCTGTTTTTCCTTTTTCATCGCGCGGAAAAGCGCATTTAGCATTTGCTTCATTTCAACCTCTTTGTACGTGGCGCTCGCCCCATCCTCACCCTTTCTGTCCTCGATCAAGCCAACCGACAGAGCCACCTTGCATGGAAAGACTCCTGAACGAGAGCCTCTGTCGTCGTGTGCCGCGCCAGTCGTGGCAATAGCTTTCTTCGCGAAAGCGAGTCGCCACCAGCATAACACTCTGACTGGGGCCCCAGACGATGTTTCTACTGGTCGACTTGCCCTTTTTCAGGGGCCGTGGACCAGTGTTGCCAGATGGTCCCACCAAAACCGCCAAACGACTGAGAGGTATAGCCCAAATATAGCCAAAGCCGTAAAAAAATATAACCCAAAATAGCCAAAACTAAAAATATTCACAATTTCTCACACTTATACAATACACGCTACAAACTCTGTTTCAACCCCTCAGATGCACAACCTTTTGTGTACATTATGTTACTTGTAGATTTTTCAAAAAAGCGTTGGAAGGATGAAAATCCGTACAAAACCGGCCCTTCCTTCGGTTTTCAGAAGTACAAAACACACAAAGACAGCATTATCGTGAAGCCCGGGAGATATGATCATACAGTAAAAGAACAAAATACTGAAGCAGAACAGTCAGAACACTGGGTGTTTCGAACCAGAACACCAGTAACTCAGGTCCTTACCAATATCCCATCCGTCTCTTTTTCTTTGTGAAGAATATTAGTGTCACCCATTCATGTTCACGCTATTTCTGATTGTGTTGTCCTTTCTTGGGGTGGGCAACGACTGGAATGTATTGAAGTGTATAGCGGTGAAACTGCCGACTTCTAATTTTAACAAACTTGGGTGCCTAAGGATTCTCACCATGGGCACCAAAGCAGCATTTCGAGAGTTCAGTCTACGTCCGGGCAGAGCCATATGCGTCCGGGTTGAAGGCGCGCTACCGGGCTTTTGGTAATAGTGCAATCTGTTTGGTCTGCTCCACTGCCCTGTAGGGAGACCGCTGAACCTCAAGCATTGCCTCACTGCGCAGTGTGAAAACCCCGAAGTTTGTAGAAGTTTGAAGCCTTTCTCCTTCCTTTCTCTCCTCTGGACTAGCCAAAAGAGAAACATTTTTTTTTCGGAAACTGATTAAAAGTTTGAAAATTAATCTAGCCGAACCTGAAAGTTCGGCGTCGAACCTCAGGTTCGACAAAAGTTCGCTCCGCATTCTTAAAAATAGCCCAAAATAGCCACATAGCCAACCATAAAATTTTGACGCCAACTAGAAAAAATGTAGCTTAATTTGGCTATATATAGCCCAATCTGGCAACACTGCCGTGGACCCGTGATCCACGGTCAAGACTTCTGTTCTGCGTTGTATAGAATTAAAACAAAAGCGGAACGCATTCCAGGACAACTTGGTGTTGTTTTTGTTCACTTCTTTCTTCACATTGTTTGATACTAACGTTTTTTTCCGCTTTATTTACATCCAAATGGTTTAGCCTTCTGCTACCTTCCCTATGATTGTAACAGCTTGTCTGTTCATCTGTGCCCCTCCTTTGTCATCTGAGAAAGGGAAGAGGGCTCTTTAAAGAAAGAGGAAGGGAGAGAACACAACAAGAAAGATGAAAAACAGTTGAATGGTAATTAATTGATGTCGCTCAAACGAGAGGCTGTCATAGTGACGAACGGCAGGTGTTACTGTGGTCCGGCTATAAACTGCACTTTGACCTCGTCGGATATAGTGGCGATAACTTCACTGCTTGCTGCAAGCACTCCAAAAAAGTATACGGATCCGCGAGGTCCTTTTCCTCCAACCTTCGCAAGCATTTCGAGGTGAGTTTCAACTTTAATTTCTGGACACTATACCACTAGACATGGAGACGGAACGATGGAAGGCTCAAACCTCGACAGCACTCTCCAAACTTTAACGACTTTCCTACTATTAAAGAAGTTTTTAGTTTCGTTTACGCCTAAATATTTCACTGCCGTCCAGCGCACCCGGCGAGCGCCTCTTTAGAAAGTATGTGTTCAGCATAAATAAGGGAAAGTTAAGTGACATTTGAAAAGCAGTTGCTGCATGCGCAGTACAACATTAGCAATATAATTTACTATTTAGTTCTCACATTCGAGCATCAAACGCTTTGATTCCACAAAGTTGTGCGTCGGTAATAATATATATCTCAAAAAAGGAGATGAGACTTTTCTGAGAGTTCCAGATAAACATAAATCGTAACCATTGTCTGTTCATCAATGTCTCCATAGCTAAATTTAAAAAAGGCCGTTGAATCTTGCAAGTAACTAAGTTACTACGACGAAGTAACAGTAACGCGTTACTTTTATTTTAAGCAACGGTAACTGTAACCTAAATACCTTTGACAAAGTATCTGCAACTGTAACTAATTACTCTTTTAAACGTAACTTGCTCCAGACTGGAAAAAAGCCAGTACAGCGCGGGAGAGTTCGGCCAAGGCTCGTGCCGCCACTGACCAGAGACGAGTCTGACGTAAAACTCAGTGCCCAACCCATGCACGAGGTTTGCATCCTTAAAGGACCGTGCAACAATATTGGCGTAGTTCCTCACTTTACACAAGCTCGTCGCCATCACGTAATTTCAAAAATAATGGCGAACTTGTTTTTTTTTTTTTCAGTCTTTTTTTTGCAAAAGCTCGATGACGAAGTTGTGGGGACCGCGACTTCGGCGTTGTCAACAATGCAATATCCAGGATTTTGTCATTAAGCCTTGTCATCCCACCGGTAACGAGATTTAGTAAGGGGGAATGAAAAAGCTCGCTGCACAAACTTGACTTACAGGAATGCACCAGGGTATCAATCCTTTTGACGTTGATTACAAAGACCTAACAGGGTGGGAACTCATGAAATGTACTTAGGAGCAGCTACGTGAGCAGCTGAAAAGCTGTTTTTGGAGCAGGTTGGGAGCAGCTAAAACAGCTGTTTTGAGCAGGTTGAATGCAGCTAAAACTACATTTTGGAGCAAGCTAGGAGCAGCTCGATTAGTTTTCATTGCATTTCAGCTTGTGTTTTAGACGAGCACGGAAGCAATTTCAATTGTGTTTAGCAGCACATATGACCACGAGTGGTAAGTGGCCCAGTTAGATGGGATAATATTGTAACGGATGCGAAAACTTGAAACTTTGTGAGCCTTAATGAGAACCGAAAAGCAAGCGCCATATGTTTCCTGAAGACAGTGTCCTTGATATTTTCTGAGTGGCTTTCAGCTGCTCAAAATGCAAACCAGTCACTTCGCTTATGGCACAACCCACATGTGCTCGACATAGTAATTATATGTGCGAACCACGTGACGTGCGTAAGCAACGGAAGTGCAGTTACACGGAGGAACAGGGCAACAAATTTCGAGTGTATCCTATTGTGCAACTCCAATATCGAAGCAGCAGACTACAATTAACGGAGTTATCGTATTGAAGCGATAAGCAGGAGCAGGTTAGTACGCCGAGCAGATCTCCTGCTCGCGTGAGAGCTGGCCGGCATTGTTTCGCATCGGACAGTGATTCCAGTTCAATCAAATCACGATTTATCTTGCGGGGAATGCGGCTCCAACTTTTAACGATATGAAGTACCAAAGAAATTTTTTCGCTCATTGTTTTCAACTGGCTCACTCGCTGACTTGCCTAACCGCTATGGGTGAGCAATAACAGTCACAGCTGGGTAGCGCCTGAATCTGACCCCGAGGTTTTTCGCAAGCGCTTCCGACTCGGGATAAACGGGAAAGAAACAGAACAAAGGATTGTAATGTCAACCGCTTAAATGTGCTTGATTTTTGCCAATCAAGACAATAAACCGAAACCAGGACAAAATTAGAAACAAATTGGCGCACGTTTTACGATTTGGAGCATAATGGCGCGAGGTAGTGGTTGTAGCGCAGTTTCTGCAACATGGCGCAGGATGGCGCAGACAATGCGTTCATGCAAAATGGCGCAAATGGCGCAGCTGTTCCACCCCTGACCTAATGAAGGTCGTTCGGCCCTTGGATTTTCCCCCGAGAGGCCTGCAGCTTTTTGATAAAATCCAGAAATATGATTATTATGACTGTTTTGAGCGCATCTGGGGGCAATTTTGAAACTAAAATTACCGAGAAGATAGAAAAGATGACAAAACAAACGGTAGTACCTACTATTTTGTTTTTACGAGAAGACTAAATGTTTTGGTATTTGCGTATTTGTGTACATAAATTTGACAGCGCAGTTTTCGCTAAATTTATTTTTAACGGGTTCAACGAGATGGCGACGCCAGCCCCAAATGCCCCAAGCCAGATGAATTGGGTTGTGTGGCGTTTGCGCAGCCTAGAATCCTGGTCTCGCCTTCAACGGGCGACGAGCCTCCCAGCTGTAGACTTGTAGCACCAAGGCAGTCAAACCTGGGCCTGGGGCCTCTTAACGTGCATCACGTGCAGCACTAATACATGGCCGCACGCCGGCACGATGCTCATCCAGATCGTAGAAACGGGCAGGGACGGGGATTTCGGCTTGCTAGCCATTTAGAAGTAAGTGGCATGGGTCAAAACGGCATTCAATAGCACCGTGACCAAGGTCCCGGAGTCCCCATACAGGTTTGCAGAGTCAGGAACAAAGATAAAAAACAATAAAAAACAAGGAAAAAAACAAGAGAATAAACAAAAACAAGGCTGGCTACACATTTTTACAAGCAATATATTATATCATGCCCCCCAAAATATAATCCTTACACTTTTTTTGAATGTATCTCATTGAAATCACTCCTTCAGCTGTTTCCAGTATCCGAGGACGCACGTTTAGAAGATGGGAATCTCGCTGTAAGTTAATGCTTTGTTCACCATAGCTCAAAATGTGTTCTGACTCTCAGCATAATCCACACGTCTTAAGTTGTGGTGAGCTTCTCTTGAGGGAAATTGGTGCGAAACGACTCCTCTTGGTATTTTGACGATAATGAAAGTGACGACCTTGTAAAGGTTGAACATTATTAACTGTTGTATAGTAAGTCGTTGAGCGTTTTTTGTTTTTTTTTTGAACAAGCAGATGTGTGATTGTTATAACTTAAACACTCGATAGATTGACTCGCTTTTTTCTGGAGCACTAATAGTTTTTCAAGGTTGCCATTTTTAGTTGTCGTACTCCCAAACTGATGAGCAGTATGTAAACGAGAGTGAACAAGTGCATGTATAATTGTCACTTAATGCCATGTTGGTCAGAAGATATCTTTAATTTGTGTATTGTGCTAATTGATCGTATGAGTGGACAACTTGGATGCATGAGTTGTCCAGTTCAGGTGTTCATGAAACCACTACAAACCAGGAACTTCTAATGATTCAACCTTTTCCGATTTGTGCGCCGGAGCTGAACTCTATATCTATGTCGTAGTTAAGCATCTTATTTCTTGCCCTAAAACAACATATTTAGTTTTAAAATATTCAATTCAAGCTAGTTTGCAACCAGCCACAGTGATAAATCATTTAACCAATCATTAGCTGTGCTTTCAAAATACTGGAAGTTACTATCGAAAAAAAAGCATTCGAGTCGTCCGCGAATAAAACCATTTCTGAGCGATACGAAATATTAAAGACATCATTGATGTAAATAAGAAACAGCAATGGTCCTAAAATTGG
>JAZHYW010066705.1:0-42434 GCA_037355805.1 Ixodes ricinus
TTACGTATTGCTTACTTTACGAACATGCATGCCTCCCACAAAGAAGATGAGAAAACCGGACCTGAGACAGGCTGTTCTTAGCCGCATTGAGGAGATCTCTGGTGGCGTTCCTTGAAACTAGGTGAGAAGAGAATCATTTGACAACTGCGGCGCGCGCGGTGTCCTTCCCCGAAATATTTATATATTTACAAGTTTCTCTTTAGTTTGTTTTTGCTTTTTTTTACCGCAAAAATAAACTATACATTACCGAACGCTCGTTCGCCCAAATGTAGCTGTAGCCTCCTAACCGGATGCCTACGTTTCAGAATAAACCGTTATCTCAGTAATTTATTATAGGTGATTTTCTGAAAATTTCAATGGGAAATGGGAACCGTTTCCGCCTGCTTTCGGTAGCGGGTATCTAGCTCCATATATTATGAGAGGTTCATTGGCCGCCATTTTCACAGAAAAATTTTAAAAAAATCGGCTGCATAAATTTTGAATAAAATAATGGGCAGCTGTGAAACTTCGGCATTTGGATCGGTACTCCAGGGCCACATTTTGGGGGAAAATAATTGTTCGGTGGTACGTAGTGGATGGATGGATGGATGGATGTTACTGGCTATTACCCTTTGTTGCTGGTGGTAGCTTGCGCCACCTAGCCTAAGTCTAAGAAAGACAAACATTTGATTTCTCGCGCCCTTCTAAGCCAATTTTCTACCCCTAACTATCACCAGGTAGTGTGGGATATCACCAGGATGACCTTTGGGGATCGGGCAAAAAACTAAAAACATCACCCCCGCCTCTTCCCCCGGCGAGGGAGTCGCCAATTTTCCTCTGGTCAAACCTTGTCGGCGTTACCCCAGCACCGGACCCACTGGGAGACAGGGTTGAGACTTTGGGCCGGAGCCACGCGGGAGGGAGTCCCAATTTTCCTCTGTTCCGCCTGTCCCCAGCTGTGCTAGTTAGTTCTGCATCATTCAATTTTCCCTAGATAATTTCCACCAATCTTCTAATCGCCTTTCTTGTGACTGTAATCCCCTTTCTCCTTTTGTAAAACCATGAATATTTGTTTTGCGAACACCTTGTGTATATATCTTACAACTTTGTCCTTGCGCAACCAACGGTATAGGAACAAAGTAGACAGTCGAGCAGGGCCGAAAGCGCCACTTTGCAGCGTGTTCTTACTTTTTCAGCAAGCATTCTCATCTGTTGACAATGAAGCACTCACAGTGTGAGCTGTGACTTTGCGCTTTTAATCTCTTTGCTTGCGCTTGTTCGGTGCGTAGGCCCATGCCCCGCTTGGACGTAGAGCGAAACAAAGTATAGTGAGTGCCCTTAGGCTCTTGTTGCAGTCACCTGACGATGAGCTTGGCCATGTAGGTCTGCAGCAGGAGCCTCCGAGCTCGTCGATTCCCAGAGGACCGATGCGCGTCCCTTCCTACCTTGAACGACGCCAGAAACACTAGGAGCACGTTGTACGTGTACCGGAACAGTATCCAGAACCTGGCAGAAGAGGAGACAGAGAATGAGGACACAGTCAAAGGCCCGGTGATGACAACAGTTATAAAGCGCTGAGATTTTATTACTTTTTTTATTTAAATACCCTCAGGGCCTTTTTGGCATTAAGACGGAAGTGGGAGTACCATAATAGCACACAAATGAACGAATTGGCGGAGTACTTAAAATATCATGGCGGTTCACGACAGTAAAGAATGTTTATAGCATTTTTAATCATTTGGGTATCAACAATATAAATTACGAAAGTCGGAAGGTTAATTTTGGTATCATTTCAATGGAAATGTCCCCCGCTTTTTTGAGCTACCCATGGTAAACACGTTTTTAGAAAAGCCATGATTTACACTTCCGGACATGCGATTTATTATCATTAATTTCAAACGTGCTTTAGACCCATTGCAGGTATACCCAAGCGCCCTAGCTCGCGCCCTGGGAATTGTAGGTACGACGTTTTTTCACCTAGTTGCTGTCCCTTCGGATCGCCTTACCACGCCGTTTACGTCGTTTTCAGTCTGCCATTTTCCTAGCTTTGATTGACTTTTTTTATCTATTTCAATGTATTTGTATTCGCTATAAGTCTATTCTATAAGCAGCGTGCGTCGACGGACATAACGCCGCTGCTTACGTCGCTACCGAGGTGAGTACCGCTGACGTCACGACGCTCAAACCCTCTATAATCTTGTCTAGACCCACGTGCAGTCTCGAGAGAGCTGTTTCGAATATCAGTGCACATGCCAGTGTAGGCAGAGCAGCGACGTAGCAATCGCGACGCGAGAGCCGGCTGCGCCTCGATCTGGCCGACCGCGCTCGCTCTGCTGAAATGTGAGCGTGGAATTCCGAGCACCGTAAGCTTTCTGGTGATGCCGGACGCTGTTTTGTTGTCGCAAATCCTTTTCCCTCGAACGCCTGTGAAATTTCGTTCGAGCGCTCGGCGTACTCTACGCAGCGCCTGTCAACGACAGCCCGCGTAGAATCGCAACCTTTCTGGAGCCTGTTGGCCGACTTTCCAGCGCCGGCGGTTCATAGTCGCGACTTGAATGCCAGCATTTTATGAACCCCCACAAACACGCATACCCCAGCGACGATGAACCGCCGACGTTTGCAGGCAGAAGTTTGCAATCCTGCGACCCGGTTTGAAACTGCTCACCGGTTTGCTCTTACCGGTGATCTGTTTGGCCACATTGATGATAAGTTTGACGGAACCGGTTCGAAGTTATGTTATGCCGCTGCCTGCCGCCGGGGGTAAGAAAGAGCGGAAGAGTCCGCTCTCTGGACTCTTTGATGAAGTTTGAAGTCGTTCGGACTAAAGTTCCTAGATAAGAGCTTCATACAAGTAGCGACATTCTTTAAAGCGCCGGCTGCATGACAATTTAGGTATCAGGAAGAGAATGGCGGCGCACAGCAGAAGACTGAACTGAATGACGCCATTTCGTTCCAGCATAATATGCTTTGTCATTTGTATTGGTTGTCGTTACTGATAAACAAAAGCATCAAGTGACTTTAGTTCGGACGCGTAACGGATGCGCTGATAAGCCCTGTTTTCTCATGCCATCGCTACGCTTCTGTTACCCCTTACAAAAGACTCTAGTCGGCGCTAGGAGCCATCCATGCGAATCCAGCGCTGCAAACGGATCAGGGAAACCGTGCGTCGTTGTGCACTTCCTGACGGACATTACGTGCCACTCGCAGGGCTTCGAATTGGCTCCGACAACATGCTAGTTCCAACAATCCTTCGTAAGGTAAAACCATAGTGTGGTATTTTATTTATGGCATGTTATGAGGGCAACAGACACATCCTGAAGTTCCTCGACTTGTTTATGTCCATATTCTTATAAGTGCTTTAATACACGCGGCAGATTACTGCCGCCATTGCTGACCTTCTCTTGTCTCACCGAGATACCAAGTCACTCAAATGTGCGTTTACGGTCCTCCACAAAGGAAACAAAACCCAAGGTTGGTTTTGGCGGTGCCCACGCAGAGCTGCTTAAAATCGCCTATACTTTCGAGTGTAGCGCGTATATGATTAAAGGCTTATTTATTTCAGCTCTCTGGTTCTATTTCTTGCTCATGAAGGTTTATCTGGTACGACATAACGGACCCCTGCAGTGCATTCTTTTTAAAGGGTCCGTGCTACGATTTTCAAGGTTGAAAGAAATTACCACTTGTATTTTCTATATCCCTCATGGTTCCACAAGTACACGAAAACATGGATCCTTTCCCCGAAATACAGTGATTCCGCTGCGTAATCGCGAAGGAAAAAAACAAAACAAATTATTTGCCGATCTGCAGCCGCGTGTGGCGGTTACAGGAACTCCTGTGTAACGTACTCTGGGAGCGTCTTTAGAATTTAGCGATTCGTGCAATTATGTGCTTAATATCAAGCTGTTTAAAAAATATCGTTTGAGCATAGAACAATGCGGAAAAGTATAGTATTATCCCTTTTTTTAATTTTCATGGCGCAATTTATCGGAAGTCAAGCAAAACCATCCACCCTGCGCAACCACCCTCTCCGTCGTTACAGTGTTGTAGAAGTGGGAGTAGTGGCAACAGTGAGGTTAACATCGATGGGAGGCGCTGTGCCGAAAAAACCGGACGGCCGCCCTTGGCGGGTGCAGTCGACAGCTGGAGGAGAAAACGGCGACATTGGTTGCTTCCTGTTGAGTTAGCAGCGATTGGGTGCTCTTAACGGACGTTGCTTGTCTATAATATTAGATTTGCTAATCGCTCCAAAGCATTAACTGTTGAAGTGATGGCATTTTATATTGTCACTAGGCTGGATTTCGTTGTTATGTGACTCCATCGTCATAGAGTGCAGAAGCACGCAATGACAGAAATAACTGAAGCTCGACTATTGGATCCGCATAGCTTGTTCGCCCAGTTTTGTAATCAGAAGTACATTACTTTCAGTACGTTCAGCAAATTTTACTTCTGAAAATGTGCCTTGCTCTCCTGTACCAGCTGTGCAACGAATTGTGTATTATTTCCTAAATGCTTCCAGGTGAACATCTTGTTTTCTATTTTATTTTCTATTTTTTGTGTATTGTCAAGGTGTTCGCCTCACGTAAAGATTTTTTCTCACTTCGTTTGGTTTTATAGGATGCATGAAGTCGGATGCAGCTCTAAATGTGCATGTTTTAAAGCCAGTTTTTTTATTTGTCATAATGCATGCGTGGCAGAGCTTCTTGGCCTCAATATCACCTTCATGTAGAATTGAGTCATTTTCTTCAGCCATTGAAAAGTAAAATTGTGGAAACTTTCCCTCTTACTTATTTGGTCCTGTTTTTAGTAGCATTGCCTTCTAGAGTTAAAATAAATGTAATTTTTGTCCAGGTGAAAAAAATTAGTATATCTCAAATAAATAAATCACACTTTTTTTAGTTTGAATCAAACTTACTTGCATAAAATCTCTTCATAGAAATTAGGGACATTTTTATCCTTAGATGTGAGTTTATTCTTTAATGGCTGCCTGATATAAATATTCCTGCTTCAACATTCTTTACTTTAAATACAAAGCGCGCCGCATTTGCTACTACACCCCTTCTAGAACACTGTACCGTCGTTCCAAGATTTGTTTGTGTTGCATCTCAAGCACTATCTTGATTCCGCGTGCGTGAGAGCGCACTAACGATGACGAAAAAGAAGAGGATCGTGAGCCAACGCGCGAGCGATGATCGAACTGTTTGCGCTACCCAACGATGCGCCGATGTCCCGTTCTGTGCCAGTGCGTTTCTCTCGAGGCGCGCGCCTCGAAGAAATGATGGCGTCATGGCGATAGCTATAGCAGCCGTTTGTACATCGTCAGTATTTTTGTAAGGAGCGTCCTAATTTCTAGAAAGCATACCTTAAAAACTATGCGCCAACAAATATAATTAACTTTTTATTTATAAAAAACGAATTATATAAGTTTACCCTTTGGAATTTGCGTATACAAAAATACATAAAGATGTATATTCTACTTGCAAACTCTCTAGTATATACCGCGACAACTTGAGCCGGAATATGTTGGCCGGGATGTTCTAGGAAAGTGATAGAGATTTAAATTTCTCAAGTGCTTTATTAGGAAATTCGGGGATACCCTAAAAGATTGTGTGTTGTGCAGTCTTTTTCTGACCTGACCAATCATCAGTACTGAAGCATCTTTACAAACAGGCGCGTTTGTCAGCGTTTGAAGAGCGAAAGGAAACGGGTTGTTAAGATGAAGTATTTTCGAAGCAGTGTTTTTTGGTTGCCGCACTAATGGGACCAAGCTCTGTATTCCTTGATATATGTTGAGGGCCCAGAAGTTTATCATCTGTCAAATGGCACTTTTATAATGGGAAGTTTATCAGTGCAAATAATGCTGCCTCTGTGCGATCAACAGTACCCCACCCGGTTGCGGTTACCAGTGAGATCAGCCTTTACGCTTTTTACAAAAAAGACTTTTGGAAGCAATCCTTCAAGGCCTTTACCCTTTGAGACCGTGTTTTATCCATCTGCTACAATGGCAGGGTAGTGCAGCCGCTTGGTTTCAATGCTAAGGTCTTCGTTTGCCCACTACAATCGTTGGATCGAAACGAAAAGGAAGGCGCTGCAGGATTTAGAAATCTTATTATCCCTCTGCAAGTAATGCGATTACGCGTTTAGTCTATTAGTACGTAAAACAACTAAGAACGATGCAACAAACGGGTACATATTTGGCCACGCTCTGTATTTTTGAAGCTATCGGCAACCACAGTAGAGTCAAACCGTCGAATGGCGCAGAGTAATATTTCAGGTCAGTGTCGCGAACCGTCGTGTTAGGCCTCACTTTCTGAGGATGTCCGGGTCCATGACAGTGGACGTGCTGTGGGCACTCGAGCTGAGCGCGAGCGCGATGACCGCCGTCACTCCGGCGCCGAGAAGGAACTCCTCGGCGATCAGGAAGGTGGCGTACACGGCGCAGATGGACATGAGGTAGCTCGTGGACGGGTCCTGGGACACGGTGATCAGCACGAAGGCCAGCACCTGGCCCATCACCTTGCCGAAGATCGGACCAACCACAAGTGACGTGAGCAGGTGGTACGCTATGCCTGCGAATCATCCACCGACTCTAAGGACCTCAGTGGCTGCTTTTCTGATGTAATGGGCCTTAAGCATATATAAGATTGAATACAGGAGGCCTATCCTTAGAGGCTACGGCGCATTTTTAGAATAAAGGTTACTAAATAGTCCAGCGACAAAGCTTTTTTAATGACAAGGTGGTGTAAAGATAAATTTATGAGCCCAATATCTTTTCTGTCGAGCCTCATGGTGAGCTGAACATCCAGGATAACCAATGGCTGACCGTAACAGGATGATGCGGACTGTGCAATTAAAGTACGCCGAGAGAAGCTTTATCAGCATGCCTTATTCATACGTCATTTTTTCAATTTAAAACATAAAAACTTCGCACCTTTAGCTGAACGAGAAAGTGGAGGGGGACGAAGCACAAAACAAGAAATACTTAAGAGTTCTTCAGGTGCAATTGGGCGAACTTGTGCAAAAACAAATTAACATAACTGGCATCACGGGTGTTGATGACAGAGTAATGGCGCTATAGAGCTCTACAAAAACACTAAATGCGGCTAGCAACGGCTGCTCTAAACATTCTTTGAGCTCCGGAATTCATTACACTACGACACACGGTATATGACGACAATGTGCTGGGACATTCCATCGAAACACCAAATTATAAGACAAAAAACTTAAAAGCTAAATTTCCAACCCGTTTCATCTCAGTGGCACCACGTGCGCTTCCAACTCGGCCACGCACGTCACACGAGTTTTCTGTATGAGTACGAACCCCGAATACGGATCTTCATCCCTCCACAAAGCGTGGCCAATGCGAAGCGTAACCGACTGAACCGCAGAGTGACACGGAGCATTGATCTAATGACATTCCGACAATTAAGCTTTCAGCATCTCAGTGACTCATGATAACGACCCCAAGATCTAACAAATCTTCACTTACGGCAGAAAAAAATCTAGTAAAGGCATTATTAAAGGTCAATGGTGAACAATACTCCATTTTTATTAGTTTTGGTTGCAGAAAGTAAAGTTTATGTATTGAAGAGTTTTTTTAAACAGCCTGTACTTCGCCTCAGCTTAAGTCCAGACGGGACCAACCTTACGAGCTAATGGGACTAATCAATCAGCGTCAACAGCTCAAGTCACTAGGCCTTTTCTGTTTATGATTGGTTCAGCGATGATAGAACATGCGCAGAAAGGTGACGAGCACCCCGATGGTGCGCTTTTGGCGATCTCTGATTGGTCTCATCACCTCGTAGCGTCGGCCGCGTCTTATCTCAAGGTGAAGCGAAGTATAATATTTACGGCGCCGCAGCTATACTTCGATTTACTTTCCGATGGACCGCAGTAGAAGCTACGAGCCATTCCGGGCAATTCAGCGCTGTGGACGTTGCACGTGGCTACGCGCCGCTCGCGTCGCTACGAGCCTCCGAAAAGCTACGTGAAACTCGTACCACATTGCATCTAATCCGAGAACCTCGTAGCGTCCTCTGCGGTTCACCGGGAGGGAAAACGGAGTATAGTTGAGGTTTGTCGACCCCAGCGCTAAGAACGGTGAAGTTTGAAGATGAGCAAAAATAACAATAAAAGCTCGAGGTACACCTTAGCACTTCTTATGAACTGTGAATGCAAAAGCATGCATGTCATTCTTTTGCTCCCTTATTTCGTCTGCGGGCGTATTTGCGTCGACGGCAGAGCGCGCGCTCTCCTCGCCGCTTTGACCTTGGACGCTTCGTGTTACCGCCGCGTTGATGGCGCGGACACGCAGCGCCACGGGGTGACGGTCGATGAAACTGACGCGCTGTGGCTAATGGGAGGCTCGTTCTTTGAAACTACAACGTGAGCCAGCCAATGGGACCGAAGCCGAAATTCATCAGCTTCACCCCTCTCCTTTGGGATCGGGGAAACTAGGGGCCGTTTGGCTAAGCTTTTCGCGTTGTTTCAAAGCTGGGAGCCGGCTTCAAGTGGAGAAATTAGTTAAGGTGCCGTTTGGCGCGGCTTCAAAGCTGATGACATCAGCTCGCTCCATGGCACAATTCATGCTTTCGCATTAAAATTTGGTGGCCCTTTATACGAAGTTTCAGGCAGGGCGAATTGTCTACGGTCACTTTGTGCAAGGGGATACAAGTACGTGGAAATTCAAGGTAGGTAAAACTATTCAAACTTGCAGGCTGCCGTTTTTGGGTGGTGTATTTCTTGAACCAGTTTAAAGGAAGCCGAAGCGGTTTTGTATCTAAGGAAACATATTTGAATTATCTTCATTTGCCCTTCATTATCTCGATTATTAAAGTATTTTTTTTTAAATTTAGTGCATGGAGGTTTTAGAACATAATTTTCGAAGTACCGCTGAAGCCCTCCTTCACAGAGAGGGATATCACAAAAGGAGTTTTCGGAATATCCGCTCTAGCGCATCTTCAGCAGGGGCGGATCCAGAACTCTGTTTTGGGGGAGCGGAAAATTTGTAAGGATACTATTCTCCCATTGTGTCGTGTGCACCGGGGGGGGGGTCCACCCCTGATCTTCAGCGCCTATGAAAGCTATAGGGCGTATTCACTGGCCGCCATATTTGAGGTCACTGATTAGAGCGCATGCTCAGAACGAGCTCACATTAATAGGCTGCCAAGACCGGCAATCTTGATGGTGCGGGGTGCACGTTGCAAAATAACTGTGGAAGCTAGCCATAAGCACGTGCTCAGCATTAGCGCACACAGATATGGCCGCCAGTGAATACTCCCTATACACGCGCACTATTGCTGTCTATAAAGAAGGGTTGAAAAGAACGTTAATACTAATGCCACTGCGAAGGAATAATACCTGGCAAGCTTGCGATGGCACGCGCGGCCTTCGAGTTACACGCGCTTGGCGGCCGAAAGATCCCTTATAAAACCTCACGACTGGTCAGAGGCTTTTAAGTGTTTTCTCGCTTTAATTTACGTATTAGGGGACAGCGAACGTGATATTCAGATTCACTGGATAAAACTACGCTAGAATCAACCTTTGTCTAATTTTAAAAGAAGTGTTTCACCTTCCCTTTAACTTGGGGCAACCCATCAGAGTTAAATTACTCGTTAATATGCTAGAGGGCAGAATAAAGGTATCAGGAGTAAATGTTCAAATTAGCCATATGAAACCTTCTTAAATGAACTCTCTAATTTGATTTGGAACCTGACCAGGACATTTTTGTTTTAACTGATGGAGTGTTATACGGAGAGAGCGTCGTCTGCTTCTTGCGCGGGAGTTCCGGTGACGTCAGAACAACGCCGAGCGCTGATTGGCTGATTAAAACAATAGTGGGTAGACCTCGAAGCATCTAGCATTGAGATGTACCCACTATTTTTGTCTATCAGCCAATAAGAGCTCGGCGGTGTTCTGACGTCACTGCGACTCCTGCGCAAGAAGCAGACGACTTCTCTCCGCATATAATTAAAACAGATTCCCCCGTCCAGATATATGCCTGTTCGTGCATCCATGCGTACTCGTATACTCCACGCTAGAGAATGCCAGAGCAAGCAGTCAAGAACCGGTCCTGGTGTCACGTTACGTTACCACACGAGACCACGTCACGTGACGTCTCGGTATCACCTGACGCTGTTCCGCGTGGCGTGATACCACGACTTGACGCTGTGACGTCAGGCGAGGACACGATCTACGGTAATGGTGTCACGCCGTATCATAGCGTCAAGTGTCCTGACGTCCCGCGACACGGTCGCGTGACGTTGGGCTGTCAGATAATCCTGTCACGCGACATTACCAACAAAATATTTCGGCAGTTTAAAACTTTAGACCCATGTTATGGATAAAAAAAAAAAGAGGACGCGGGATGGCCAAAAAAACACGTTTTTCGTTTAAGGCTCGTCAAATCGTGAGGCGCTGGAGAAATGCAGCCTTCTGCGTTAAGTCCTTATTTCGAACTCTTTTGTTCACCTTCCGCCCATTGCAAAGCATGCGGAAAGGGCATTAGAAGGCACCTGGTATCGCTGCGCTGCAACGTTACTCCAGCAACATAAAGTTCGTCGGCTTTCATCAGCAATCAACATATCAACGAACCGCCGAATGAATGGAAGCACGCACGGTACCGCCGCGTGAAGCCAGCAACAGCTGACGCCATTTTAAGAACGCCGTCTGCTGCTAGCCAAAGCCGAACGCGGTGTGTCAGATCGGCCGCCTTCGCCGGTGAGCCGCTGGCAAAGACGACGAAGCTGAGTCACGCCGACGGCGATTGAGCAAGCAACAGCACCGCGGGACGACTGCAACGGCGGCATTTATTGGGATCAATGGCGCGAAATAAGCAAGAGCAATTTTTATTTGAATCATAACGCGCGATATCCAAGTTGGGGATCACATACTTTTCCTAGGTCTTTCTGTGAAACTTCTTACAGAAAATATGCCTTTATGCACGCAGGCGGGCGATGGGCACAATGTCCAGCGGATCACTCGAAGTCACCGGGGCCGTCAGAATCCTCGTCCTCCGCACTATAGGGAAGGTCACCTATCTGCGCCGGGGCTGTAGATTTCGGCAGCCGCGGCGACGAACGACTCGAATCTAGTCAGTGTTTACGCGCGCCTTCTCTCTCCTCCAAAACATGAACTTTGCAAGGTGACCAGTGAAATGGCGGCTCTCAGCGCCGTCCATATGGAAGAGGGTTTTGGACGCGGACCCAGGTGCCCTCCACCGCATTGGTGTGCGCACCAGTGTTCGGGTCGGCAAAGTGCAGCGCGTGGTTGACGGTGAATTGCGTGGAGCGCGCGTCATCCGCAAGCTTGCGACAGCTTGCAGATGACGCTCGCTTCAATCGCCTGAGTCCGTGATCATTCTTGTTCCAGGGCGGACCCACTCGGCTATTAGCCCTTGCAGGGTTTTAGCACCACGGGTCGCCACGGGAACAAGAAAGCAGGACCCGCTGCCACGCTCCATACCGCCGATAACCCACTTGCCAGGCACGATGCACGCGATGGTACTTTCGCCGCCTCACATACTCTCGTCTAGTTCTACAGTCACGCCTTCGCCGCCAGTCATCTCTGAATGCGTAAAGACGGCATTTACCACAACCTACCGACAAAGCCTCGTCGAATCAGGTACTGTATTACTTGCTACATCAGTCTCCCGCTGAATGACGGCGCACGGTAGGTTCTGACACCAGAGGTAGATGATTTTCATGAGTCGGGGACGCGTCAGGTGCGATCACTTGAAAAAGGAACCGACTCCGTACCGAGACCTCGCCCCGCCACTGAACGTTGACCGGCTTCCTCTTGGGCACCTCACGAGTCATCCACGCACCGTACATCCACGAGTAGCCATCCGCAGATCTAGCGCGGACTTGCAGCGTCATTGCAGCTTCGCACTCTGGGCACGCACAAGAACCCAGGAGCAGGCCGATGCCCTGAAGCAAATTATTTGCTTCAAGAGTGTCTTTCATGGCGTCATGAAGACGACACAAGTTAAACGCCATGGCACTGCGATGCTCGCCTCTGGAAGAATAAAGCGCCGAGGGAGCTAAACGAGCAGAACTGCGCGCTTCTTTGCATTTATTATTTTTATTTGATCCGCCATTTCATACCTCGTGGCACCATTCTAACAAACTCATTGATCAATCGGTCAGACGACCATACCATCGCGTGACAAAACAAACGCCAACCCTATGACCAGAACAGGTTGCCACGGTCGGCATCGTTACAAAGAAGAGAACAGTCGGGCCCAACAACAAAATGAAATAATGAAGTAAATAAAAATATAAAAAATAAATAAAAATGGAGCCGTTACATTCTCAAGCTGCGTGTTCTTTGATGAGAGGTGTTGCTCGCAATGTTCCTTGTTTATTTTCTTTTGTTGTTTCTTTACCCTAGAGGATGCCACGACCCTTATTTGAAGCTGATTTGTAAATTCAGTAACAAACAACGCGTTGGAACGAAGGAGGAAGGGAGTCTTGGCTTCAGAATTCGACGTAAGCTAAAAGAAAAGAAAAGTAAGAATGCACGATAGATACCGTATTGCCAAGACCGTTATACTCCGCACTTGGTGAGGCCTCATGACGCCGCCGACGACCTTTAGGTTATTTATTTTTTCTCTAGATTTCTTATCGCGACGACTACTCCACCGTGCCTCAGAGTTTCCAGCGGATGTCCGGCAGTTTTTAACAATTATTATTATTGTCGTTTGAAGGGCACTCTTCCTATGCTGCTTCGTTCCTGACTCCATAAAAATATGAGGCGGGAAAAGTTAGCGCCACGTATAAAAAAGTAAAAAGTTTAGTTAATGGTCGGATACAATCTGTCCAATAAAATTAGTCCCAATAATGAACTAATCCAATTATTTAGCTTCGCTATTAGCATCTTTTGTGTGCATGCGGGAAATACAGTACCCAACGAGAAGACATGAGAAGAACGCTGCAATCTGCTGGATAATAGACCATTTAATGTCAGCAAAATCCTGGGCCAGAGGACACTTGGCGGTATCAGTGTGTTAGGGCCACAACTGCGCCGCAAGACACGTGCCAGGCGGAAGCTTCACCGCAAGACACGAGGCCAGACGAAGTTGGTTGACGGTCCCCAGACAGGCCCCCAGCCCCCAACTCCGGGCCCCTCCGCCAAGTAACACGAGCTCGAGCCAAGAGCCACGGCTCTTCTTCCCGGAAACAAGCCGGAGCGGGCTGCGGACGGGCATTCCTTTCCGAGACCGCGAGCCCGACGCACCGCTTTGCGGACGGCATATTCTCATGCATTCTCTTGCGTAATCAGTGTAACCTTTTAAATTTGTATTTGAATAAACAGTTAATACGAGTCGCACTAGAAATGCTTATTCAATTGAACCGAATATTCTAACAAGTGTATCGTTTTGAAAGCGCTGCAAAAACACGTCGGGGATACTGGACTTCTGGACCAACTTAGATTGCGTGCCCGTGTGATGTATAAGTATGCCATTCTTTTGTAGATTATACGCGCGAAAACTCCACACGTACCAGCGCCTGAGGAACAGAACCCTGATGTTGGCCGAGACTCTGCATTACTCAGGCCCTAGTCCGTGTGGATTTTTCGCGCCTATAATCTAAAAAGAAAGAATGGCATACACATACATCACACGCGCACGCACCCTAAGTTGGTCCAGAAGTCCAGCGTCCCCGACGTGTTTTTGCAGAAACGATACGCTTGTTACAACATTCGGTCCAGTTAAATAAGCATTTCTAGTGCGATTCCTTTTAACTGTTCATTCAAATACTAATTTTAAAAAATGCTGAGATGGGCCAGTTGGTACATCATGGGAAATAAGCGCCAAAGGAACAGGGACCAAGAGCCAAAGGAACAAGCGCACTGTGTCGTTGTTATTGTACTACGTGCGCCCTGTGTCGTTGTTATTCTACTCTTGTTCCCTGTTCCTTTGGCGCTTATTTCCAAACTTTAAAATGTTACACTGATTACGCAAGAGAATGCATGAGAATATGCCTTCCGCAAAGCGGTGCGTCGGGCTCGTGGTCTCGGAAAGGAATGCCCGTCCGCAGCCCGCTCTGCTTGTTTCCAGGAAGGAGAGGCCGTGGCTCTTGGGCTCGAGGCTCGTGTTACTTGACGGAGGCGCCCGGAGTTGGGGGCTGTGAAGGGGGGGGGGGCCTGTCTGTGGACCGTCAACCAACTTCTGTCTGGCCCGTGTCTTCCGGTGAAGCTTCCGCCTGGCCCGTGTCTTGCGGCGCAGTTGTGGCCCCTAACACACTCATACCGCCCACTGTTCTGCGGCCCAGGATTTTGGTGACATTAAATGGGCTATCGTCCAGCAGTTCCAGCGTTCTTCTTATGTCTTCTCGTTGGGTACTGTATTTCACGCATGCACACAAAAGATGCTAATAAAGAAGCTAAATAATTGCACTAATTATTATTCGACTAATTTTATTGGACTAATTGTTTCCACAAACCAAACCGATCATGAACTACACTTGTTTATTTTTTATACGTGGCGCTAACTCTTCCCGCCACATATATTTATGGCGCCAGGAGCGAAGCAGCATTGGAAGGGTGCCTTTCAAACGACAATAATGATAATTATTAAAACTTTCTGGACCTCCGCTGGAAACTCTGAGGCACGGTCGAGTAGTCGTCGCGATAAAAAATCTAGAGAAACAAAATAAATAACCTGACGGTCGCCGACGGCGTCATGAGGCCTCGCCGAGTGCGGAGATCGGTCTTGCAATACAGTATATATTGTGCATTCTTACTTTTCTTTTTTTCAGCTTACGTCAAATTCTGACACCAGGACTCCCTTCCTTCTTCGTTCCCCAGCGCGTTGTTTGTTATTGAATTAACACATCAACTTTCAACAAGGGTCGTGGCATCCTCTAGGGTGAAGAAACAAAAAAGAAAGCAGATAATGAACACTGCGAGCAACACCTCCCATCAAAGAACACGCCGCCCGAGACTATAACGGCTCCCTTCTTATTTTTTTCAAAGATTTTATTTACTTTGTTACTTCATTTTGTTGTTGGGTCTGACTGTCATCTTCTTTGTAACGAAGCCGACCGTGGCAACCGTTCTGGTCATACGATTGGCGTTTGTTTTGTCAAGCGATGGTGTGGTCCAGCCGATTAATCAATTAGCTTGTTTGAATGGTGTCACGAGGTATAAAATGGCATATCAAATAAAAACAATAAACGCAAAGAAGACTGCAGCTCTGCTCGTTTAGCCCCGGCGCTCTATCCTTCCAGAGGCGAGCATCGCAGTGCCATGGCGTTTAACTTGTGCCGTCTTCACGACGCCATGAAAGACAATCTTTTAGCAATTAATTTGGTTCAGTACATGGGCCTGCTCCTGGGTTCTCGTGCGTGTTCAGAGTGCAAAGCAGCAATGACGCTGCAAGTCCGCGCTAGATCTGCGGAAGGCTACTCGTGGGGGTGTGGTGCGTGGATGACTCGTGAGGTGCCCAAGAGGAAGCCGGTCAAGATTCAGTGCCGGGGGAGGTCTCGGTACGGAGTGGCCGACTCATGAAAATCATCTACCTCTGGCGTCAGAACCTACCGTGCGCCGTCGTTCAGCGGGAGACTGATATGTAGCAAGTAATACAATACCTGATTCGGCGAGCCTTTGTCGGTAGGTTGTGGTAAATGCCGTCTTTGCGCATTCAGATATGACTGGCGGCGAAGGCGTGACTGTAGAACTAGACGAGAGTATGTTAGGGCGGCGAAAGTACCATCGCGTGTATTTAAGGCCTGGCAAGTGGGTTATCGGCGGTATGGAGCGTGGCAGCGGGTCCTGCTTTCTTGTTCCCGTGGCGACCCGTGGTGCTAAATCCCTGCAAGGGCTAATAGCCGAGTGGGTCCGCCCTGGAACAAGAATGATCACGGACTGTTGTCCTGGCTATCGCAAGCATGCAGATGGGGCTCGCTTCACGCACCTCACCGTCAACCACAAGCTGCACTTTGTCGAAGCGAACACTGGTACGCACAGCAATATGGTGGAGGGCACCTGGTCCCACTTCAAAACTCTCTTCCATCTGGACCGCGCGAAAGCCACCATTTCACTGGTCACCTTGCAAAGTTCATGTTTTGGAGGAGAGAGAAAGCGCGCGGAAACACTGATAGATTCCAGTCGTTCGTCGCCGCGGCCGCCGAAATCTACAGCCCCGACGCAGACAGGGACCTTCCCTATAGTGCGGAGGACGAGGATTCCGACGGCCCCGGTGACTTCGAGTGATCCGCTGCGCTGAGCCCGTCGCCGCCTGCGTGCATAAGACGACTTATGCGCCAACCGCTTGTCAAGTGCTCGTTACGTCAGTTATAGGTTCTGGTAGGGGTCTAAACGGCCCTTTTTAGGGCCCCCATCGTTTGCAAACGGAGCTGTTTTCTGAATGCGGCACCCCGCGTCTCTGTGTAAAGTTCACAGGAAATACCCAGCAAAGGTATGTGGTCCCCAACTTGGATATCACGCGTTATAATCCAAATAAAAATTGATCTTTCTAATTTCGCGCCTTTGATCTCAATAAATGCCCCGTTTAATTCGTCCCGTGGTGCTGCTGCTTGCTCAATCGCCGTTGGCGTGACTGAGCTTCGTCATCTTTGCCAGCGGAGCACCGGCGAAGGCGGCCGATCAGGCACACCGCGTTCGGCTTTGGCTTGTAGACGGCGTTCTTAAAATGGCGTCAGCTGCTGCTGGCTTCACGCGGCGGTACCGTGCGTGCTTCCATTCATTCGACGTTCGTTGCCATGGTGACGGCAATGAAAGCAGACGAACTTTATATTTCGGAAAAACGCTGCGGCGCAGCGATACCAGGTGCGTTCTAAGGCCCTTCCCGCATGCTTTTCAATTGGCTGAAGGCGAACAAAAAGGGTTCGAAATAAGGAGTTAACGCAGAGTGCTGCATTTCTCCAGCACCTCATAATTTGACGAGCCTTGTACGAAAATAACGTTTTTAAACCGGAGTTCGGAGATAGTTTTTTTTTTTTTTACAGCAACATGGGTCTAAAGTATCAGAATGCCAATATTTCAAAGCCGAATTTGTTTTTTTAAACTTTACTTTGGCGTACGTCTGACACAGACGCAAAACCAAAACGGCCACGTTTTACGAATACAGCCTACGCCGTGAATAGATGCCAAGAAATGTCGGTCATTTAAATGTTACGGGTCAAATATACTCACCCGCTGTGGTCATTTTATCGACGACGTGTTTCACAAACCAGAGGATGGAGAGCCCTACAAGAGCCTCGCCCATCATTAGGGTCTCAATGATGCGCGACTTGGCTGCATGGAACACAACATATAGGACAGGGTCGATCCACTGCATGGCCAATAACCTTTTTTAAAAGTTATTCGAAAAGCGAATTTTTTATGGGAAGAAGAGATGAGACCAAGTGTTGACGTCAGAGCTCCGAGCCATTGATGGAACTAAAGTGGGTAGGGGCGAAGGCTGGCTGCATTTGCCTCCATGCACTGTCTTCCTCCAATCAGAGCAAGAAGAGCGCCGTCTGCTCCTCAAACAGCCTCTGGCGTACGGCACTCGGCGTTTGAACGCCAGATCCTGCGTTCGGTGCTCGGTGTTTGAACGCCAAACACTGGGCGAAGAACAGATAACGCTGTTGTGTACTCAGATTACGACGAAGGCAGCTTGCCTTTGTATCTGCTCACTACTTTTCTACTCGGAGCTTTGCGTCCCGACATACCCGCAAGCACTCTCATCTCCTCCTTTACCTCAGTTCCTTTTCGTGATTATGAGAGACAAGCTCGTGGCCATCGCCGTAGCAAAAAAAAAAAAAAACAGCAGCGCAATTTCTCCGCGGCTATCCGGTTATTTCTAGCTGTACGGAGAGCAAGTCATCTGCTTCTTGAGCAGGAGTAGGGGGAACGTCAATACGACGCCGAGCTTTGATTGGCTTTGATTGTAAGGATAGTCGGTGGACCTCAACGCTAGATGCCGCGAGGTCTAGAAACTATTTTTCTTTCAGTCAGCCAATAAATGTTCGGCGTTCTAAGATCATCGCAACCCCTGTGCTAGAAGCAGACGAACTTGGACTGCGCATTGTCACATAGAGGATGAGAACGAGAGGGCATCTACTTCTGATGTCCAACCACCATCACGCGCTTGGACAGAGCGTGCACGCTCTAGACACAGAAGGGTCATTGAAACTAGGAAGCTTGCGCTGGTAGCGGAACAACCGAAAGACTTCCTGCGGCTCCCATCCTGCCAGTGACTGTCGACCATTCCAACGATCGCCTTTTGCGCGCTGCCCTTATTGTCTGCTGTGCTGTGGAACGCATGCTAAGATTGGGTGTAGCTTTTTTTGTGAAACTCGGCAGATTTCGCCTGGGTGATAAGAGCTGGAAGGGTGTATGCCTGCACGAAACCGCGCAAGGTGTGGATCTAAAAATATATCACAAAGCCATCAGCTCGCGCTGCTGGCGAACATATTTAGCAAAGGTGATCGGAAATCCTTCTACAGTGGAGGCACGTTAATCTCATGAGTACAGTGGAGGCACGTTAACCTCAAACTTCTAGAGTGGAGGCACGCTAACCTCAAACTGTAGTTCTCCGTCTCATGAGCTACGTACATTGCCAGCTGAGGCAACGGTCTTTAGTGCATTAGTTGGCAAGATTTACGGGAGAGTGACGTTCGAAAACGGTCGTGCTCTGTTTCCCGCACGAGAGCAGGTGTGAGCGGATGCGACCCTTGTGCCACCAGCGGTATGGCTCCCACGGGAAACGGAGAAAATACGTTTTTTTTTAATTTTTAGCAAAAACGTTTTAAGCATAAATACAAGACAGGAAAAAACCACTACAAGGCAGGGCGCAAACAAGCTGGTGAAGGTTTAGCATTTTAGACAAAACCCCGTGACTGGGGGAAGAAGAAGAAAACAACACGAAGTTTCATAAAGAGCTGAAATTTATTAGACAGAATATCGTGGTTTTATAGAGTAGAAGTGCCCCAAAAACCGAAAGGAAGAAAAAAGAGATAGGTTCCACTTCTCTTTCCTGAACGCTCAAGAGACGGAAGACATTGACCAATAGCACACCGGTACAGTTCTAACGCAAAGAAAAGGGGGAGGGGGAAGATTTCTTATCCCATCTCGGTGAGGTCTTGGTACAGATCACAAAAGAAAGGGCTGCGGGATGGTGACCCTTTCTTGTGCATTCGGGAAAGAGAAGTTCAACCTTCCCCTTTTTCCTTCCTTTTGGTTTTTGGGGCACTTCTACCCTACAAAACCACGATATTCTGTCCGATAAATTTCAGTCTCGGGGTTTTATCTAAAATGTTAAAAGTATTAAAATCACTTTCTAACGCAGGCAACATGCATCCAAATTTTGACCGAATCCGTCGCTCCTTTCCACATAAGCTTGGCTGGTAGCATAGCAAGCGACGACGAGCTAACACACAACAAAAAGGAATCAAGTGTCCTAGGAAGCTTGACAGGCTACCTTTCTTTATTTAAGCTGAGCTAAGGAAGCAATCATTGCACAATCGACGCATTTGAACGCCATGTCATCGCGCGAGTTCATTTGTTCACAACGCACATACATATTTTTGCGGATATGAAAATTTCACTTGCATTAACACCTGTCGACGTGAGCATGTATCGATTGGGTGCAACGTTTGGGTACACCGCACACGTCACCAAATATTTCCATGACGTGAAAATGACGTATTCATATGAGAAAAAAGTGCTGTCATCTCATTTCTCAGAACGAGTTTGGTTTAGTGTTCCCTTGGAACAACTATTACGAAAAATATAATAAATGACGCGGTAAAGGTTGTGAATGATGCTATGTGTCTCTCCAACGCCTTCTAGGCAACAAAACGGGAATACTGTTTTTTCTACGCCACCCACCGGAGGTCAGCGCTGGGCAAAGATTGAACTCGAGTGGCACGTCAACGTTCGAGTTGTGCCCTCGTCCGGTCAGTGCCAACATGATTTGCAGCCAAGTGCTGACACACCGTGGCTTTACATAATGGGGCATACAGTCACTGCAAGTTTTGGCACATGACACAAATGAATTGCAAAAAAAAAAAGATAAACAAAAATAGAGAAACTGTAAAGCTGTAAGCTGAGACTGCAAAAAGGTGGCAAGTTCTTTCCGAAATTTTAAAATATCAGCTGTCGCTACTAGTGCTGCTGGCAGATTGTTGTAATTTTAAATAAATAGTTGCCAGGGAGAATATTTAAAGCTGGTGGTTCCAGGAATTGATAAAGACCGTTTGCAAGAGTTGTCTTAGCGACAGGAGGTGCGACCCGCAGTTTTGGAGGGTTTTTCTGCAAAAGACGGTGATAGTGAAACTTGCACAATATTGCTAGGGCGGATACTGACCTTCGTCTTTTTAAAATGGGAAGGCAAAGTCGAGTTTAATGTACCTTGGCACTAGCCGTAAAATTTTAGTCGCGGTGAATAAATTCTGCTGCGCCGATTTGGACAACCTCTAACACGGCTTTTAAAAGAAACTGATGGGGATTCAAACCTGCGCTCCGCGCTAGACTCGGGTAGGTGCGGTTGAAAATCCAGCTCTAACTAACTATGGCCTTGTTATTTTTTCCAGGAGCACTGGTATTAGTATTTGTATGGTTTATGTAACTCTGTAAAGCACGGACTCAAATCGAAAAAATGTATCCTTTCGGTTACGGTTACCGGTTACAGGTTCCTAAACCCGTCTTTTTTTTTTTTAGTTTCTCCAATAATAGTTTTATTGAAATGCTAGACAGGCGTTTTATAATAGACGGTTTAGTAGATTAAGATATCCAACAACGGGACATTCACAATAAAAAGGAGCTCAGAACGTCTTAGTACTTCTAATTGGTTAATTGTTGCACACGCTTCTGGCTCCAATGCTTGTTCACTACATCACTTTGCTATATATAGTTTGAAACCCAAGCATACATGTTACCCCCCCCTTACTGGGGGATCATCGCATTCTATATAATACAATTACAAATAAACATTGCTATTTTGTTTTTGGCAGTGTTTGTAAATAACCCTCAAATTGGTCCCCATGGCTGCTGGAAGAAGCATTCGCACCTTCTCGTCGCTATAGTTTGTTGCAACCTAAGATATGCAGAAAAGTCTTCGCCCACACCGAAGGAAGGAGCAGAACTATATCCCTCCTCTAGTATTATGCTGCTAAGTGGAATAAAGGAATAAAATTGAGAGCTGAGCTAATTGGTGAAAGTCAAACATAATGTTAATACAATAGCGCAAAAAAAAAGACTAAGGAGAGGAACGAGCTACATATACTCTGTTTCCTACTTAGTGTGCAACGCTGTCAAAGAAACTGGCGCGAGCGCGTGGCTTCATCTATGGTTTAGTTTGCGCGAGAACGCGTGCAAATGATCAACGAGATCAAGCCCCATGCTTGTGCCAGTAGCTTTGATAGCGTTGCACACTAACCGCCGAATTCACAAAGCTCACTCCTATTGAGGGGCCCCTCCACTTCCTCAAGGAATGTACGAGGGCCGGCGCTAGCCAATCGCGACGACGAATAGGCGGCCTTGGCTGGTCGCGATTGGCTAGAGCCGGTCCTCGCGCCTTCCTCGTGGAAGTGGAGGGACCCTCAATCGGAGTGAGGTTGGTGAATTCGGCGGTAAGTATGAAACAGACTATGGAAAGCTGTAAAAATATGTCCGGTGTTGGTCATTCCTTTCCCTATTCTTTGTGTTTGTGCGCAGTTATACATAAGTCATGTTTGATATTTCCAAGCGAATGCATCTGGCTATATACGCGCATGTTTCTCGCTGTCCGGATTTGTGACGCTAAAACAAAAATGTGTGGATGTTTCAAACACACACACGCGCGCGCGCGCACACACGTACGCACGCACACACACACGCACACGCGCACGCACACGCGCACACACACGCACGCGCACACACACACACACACACACACACACACACACTCACACTCACACACACACACACACACACACACACACACACACACACACACACACACATATACAGGTTGAAGGTGAACGCATTTTACATAGGCAGACGTCTGCCTGGTTGGGTATAAACGTAATAAATAAAGGGCAAACGCCAACAATCCCTAAAATATCGTAAGGTATTTATACGTTTCGGTGCCAGCTCATTTGCATCTTCTTCAGAGACTATTTAAAGAGAAGCAACTTCTTTCGTTGGGACCCTACAGATATTTTAGAGATTAATTAACGTTTACCATACCATTTACATACATATACAGGGAGTGTTTCACGAAAGGTGGACAAATTCGATATTGCGAAAACTACGCGTCGCAACAAAAAAAGGCTTGTGTCGTTTTGGTCCTGGGCCAGGGGCCTATTCAGAAAAATTATTAAAGTCCGAGGTAATTAAATTGTTAATTATTTTTGCGTAATTAACTTTTTTAATATTGTGTTTAAGGGCATAGTTTCAATTTGAAAATTGCTCAGCGTCATCGAAAAACACAAAATCAACAAATTGCAAAACGATAGATGGCACGCGAAGCATTTTACGGCGTTCTGAAAAACCGTACAAATTCGACGGGTTTTTAAGTTTCGGTTTGCTATCGGAGCGCATCTCCGCCCCGGCAGCACAGCGCCCCGTGGAGAGATAGTGCAACGAACCTCTGCTGCGCTGTCATCGCGCGACGCAGCAGAGGCTGGTTGCGCTATCTCTCCACGAGGCACGGTGCTGCCGGAGCCGAGATGCGCTCCGATAGCAAACCAAAACTTAAAACCCGTCAAATATGTGCGGTTTTTCAGAAAGCCGTAAATGCTTCGCGTGCCTTCTATCGTTCTGCAATTTGTTGATTTAGTGTTTTTCGATGATGCTGAGCAATTTTCTAATTGAAACCATGCCCTTAGACAGAATATTAAAAAAGTTAATTAGGCGAAAATAATTATACAATCTAATTATCCCGGACTTTAATAATTTTCCTAAATAGGCCCCTGACCCAGGACCAAAACGACACAAGCCTTTTTATCTTGCGACGCGTAGTTTCCGCAATATCGAATTTGTCCACCTTTCGTGAAACACCCTGTATATATAATATATATACAGGGTGTTTCGCGAAAGGTGGACAAATAAAAAGGCTTGTGTCGTTTTGGTCCTGGGCCAGGGGCCTTTTTAGGAAAATTATTAAAGTGCGAGGTAATTATATTGTTAAATAGTTTTGCGTAATTAACTTTTTTATTATTGGGTTTAAGGGCATAGTTTCAATTAGAAAATTGCTGAGCGTCATCGAAAAACACTAAATCAACAAATTGCAGAACGATCGAAAGCACGCGAAGCATTTTACGGCTTTCTGAAAAACCGTACAAATTCGACGGGTTTTTAAGTTTCGGTTTGTTATCGGAGCAGCATCTCCGCCCCGGCAGCACCGCGCCGCGTGGAGAGATTGTGCAACCAACTTCTGCTGCGCTGTCATCGCGCGACGCAGCAGAGGCTGGATTGCACTATCTCTCCACGGGGCGCGGTGCTGCCGGGGCGGAGATGCGCTCCGATAACAAACCGAGACTTAAAAACCCGTCGAATTTGTACGGTTTTTCAGAAAGCCGACAAAATGCTTCGCGTGCCACCGATCGTTCTGCAGTTTGTTGATTTAGTGTTTTTCGATGACGCTCAGCAATTTTTGAATTAAAACTATGCCCATAAACAACATTAAAAAGTTAATTACGCAAAAATAATTAACAGTTTAATTATCTCGGACTTTAATAATTTTACTAAGTAGGCCCTGCCCCAGGACCAAAGCGACACTAGCCATTTTTTGTTGCGACGCGTAGTTTTTGCAATATCGAATTTGTCCACCTTTCGTGAAACACCTCGAATATATATATATATATATATATATATATATATGTATATATACCGGGTGTGCCATTTTCATTCGATCAGATTTATTACATGACATTCGTAAGAAAATCCACTAAGGCGGTTTTGTCCAGGTCAGTTATACGGCCGGGTGGACATCATGTGGGTGGCTAATCTGTGCAATAAGTCCGCTAAATAATTAAAATTCGTTAATTAGCGTTTTAGTTAGTAAAAATAGACACATCATCATCATCATTTATTTTCCTTGAGGGCCCGTGGGGCATTTTACAAGGGGTGGCAATGGAAAAAAATTAAAGCCGTTTACAACTCCCTGTAACGCCGAACTAGAGCGCAGCTCTAGAGGAGGAGGAGGGAAAGGTGCTCAGGGGAGGGTAAACTCCTCCTCCCTCCTCCTCAACTCCTCATCTTACCAAATACTCCTCCTCCCATCCTCCTCCTCCCTCCTCCCCTTCCTCCTCCTTCCTTCCCCTCCTCCTTCCTCCTCCCTCCTCCCTCCTCCTCCTCCCTCCTCCTCCCCTCTTCCTCCTCCCCTCCTCCTTCTCCCCTTCCTTCTCCCTCCCGTCCTCCTTTCTCCTCCCCTTCCTCCTCCTCCCTCCCCCTGCTCCTCCCGCTTCCTCCTCCCCCTCCTCCTTCCTCGTCCCCCTCTCCTCCTCCTCCTCCTTCTTTCCACGCGGTGCATTATGGGATATTTCCCATGATGCATCGCGCGGATTACGCCGACGGCGACTTCGACGCCGCTGAAGCCGGAAATGGGCACCTAAGAGCTGCGCTCTAAAAAATACGACAATACACACAATTATAACACTGTTAGCTAGCAAGGTAGGTTAGATAAAGAAATGGTAATGGCTCCAACAAATTTAGTACGAGGGGCGTGCATAAAGATCGTATTATCGGCACAAAAAATGTAAAAAAGCGGAACAAAACAGGCATCAACATGAGCGCTCGTCCCTCTAGTTTCCGCACAGTGTACACATCGCGTGCTATAGTAGCGCGGAACGCCGCTAGGGAGTCGAAACCAAAATGGCACCACCCGTCGGAGCCAAGCACATGCAGTGATCCATTTTTTTCCATTTGAGGGGAAGCAATGCCAAGGATATTCATTAAAATCTTGGAGCATTGTTCTGGCACAACGCCCAAGTTTATGAAACTATGGTTAAATGGCGTTGACGCTTCACAGTGTGGCCAAACAAGAGGAATGCATTTCAAGGACGACGACCAAGTGATTGCTGAAGTGGTGCGATTCCTGAACACTCAAAACGAGGAGTTCTAAAACAATGGCCTCCGGCATGTGGTCCATCGCTTGCAAAAGTGGATAACGCTTGGTGGCGAACATGTAGAGAAAGTCTCAACTCCTACTAAAGTTTGATTGATCAATCTCTATTCCTTCGTGACAATGATACGAACTTTATGAACGCCCCTCGTAGTTTCAATTAGAAACTCACTGAGCGTCATCGGAAACCACTAAATGAACACTTTTCAGATTGACTTGAGGCTCGTGGGAAACTCGGGGGCGTACCAAAGTTACCACTCGTGCGGCAGGCGCAAAGCTGGCAGCGGGGAAACGCGATGATAATCTAATCATCCGCGTTTTGCCACCGCTGGCTTTGCGCCTGCCACACGAGTGGTAATTTTGTTGCGCCCCCGAGTTTTCCACGAGCTTCAAGTCGTTCTAATATTGACTGATATAGTGGTTTCTGATTATCGTCAGCATGTTTCTAATTGAAACCATATGATTATTTTTACTAATTAAAAAGTGAATTAAAATTTTTTAGTGAATTATCTTACTTATCGCAAAGATTAACCTCCTATATAATGTCCCCCTGGCCGTATAACTCACCTGCCCAAACTGTTCGAATAAAAATGGAGCCCCCGATGTATGTATGATATATATATATATATATATATATATATATATACGTATATACACATATAAATATGTGTGTGCGTATTTAAAATGATATTGTTTTTTTCTTTGTGTTTTAATATTGTCACTCGCGACACGTTCCAGACAAAACTAATTCCAGGTTTTGTTTTCCGCCAGCTCTGCATGATGATCACTTTACCTCGTTTCTTCATACTTGCTACTGCAGGTCTGGAACATCGGCGGTTTTGATAGAACCTAGTTGGATGGACGTCTAAATATTCTAACTTATTATTTAATAACCTGGAGGCGACACATACTAAAAACATGCAGCGATTGTAGGAGTGTGGAAGATTTGGAGATATCAATTTTTTTATTATAATCTCGACCACTCTCTCCCACCAAGTATTATTAACCCTGAATTTCAATTGAACAGAAATTATTACCAGACGCACCACTCGCTGACGGTAACTTTGTCAAATGGCCATGGTATTTCAAGCTCCCTTCTCAAGAAAATTCTTAAGGAAAACTAATATTTTTTTTTCGGTTAATATCGGCTAATATTTGTTACCGGTAAATGATCTACGGTTACGGTTACGGTTAGGGTTTTTATAAATTTCAAATATCGGTTTCATTCCGGTTACTGTTACTGAAAAAGTTTGTGCCTAAACAGTTTTCGGTTCCGGTTCCGGTTCATGTCCCTGCGTTTAAGTTAGGTCATCACAGAAGGCAGGAGGTCCACACCCGTAGGTTTATGTATGATGCATTGCAAAATACTAATAGATATATACATACATATGCGTATTCATATGTATAGGGAATAAATAAGCAGGTAGACGGAGGCTTTTAAGGGCAGTTTACGTATGGTAAAAAACGCATAGCGTCGTTTTTTTTCTTCATCTAGTTAGGTCACCGGCAAGAACACTAGCTGTTAGACGTTTTGGTAACGAGCGCCGGATTAAGAATGACTGCCAGTGGTATTCAATCCTAGCTAAGTGTTGTTCTTGTCCTCCCCCTCCCCATTACCTGCCGTAAGGAAAGCAAGGTCCGCCAAGAACATGGGCTCGGGACAACAGATGAGCAGGCCGACCAAGACGGACGTGAGTGCGGATTCGTTTAGGGACACCGCCATGAAGGACATGTACAGCACGAACATGGACACGCTCAACACTGTAGGGGGAAAAGAAAAATAATATTAGCATACGCACACCGAAGCGGAATGAATTACTTCTCCTCCCCCACCATCAATTAAACAATCAATTATTCGATCAAACGATCGATCAATCAACCATTCAATGATTATTAACGCAGGGGAAATATTTTGAGCTGAATCCCTAATCCCATAATTTAGTCTGTCCGCCTACCGTTCGTCCATCGTTTAGTGCATTTCCAAGCTGAATTTAGAAAGGAAGATTTACGTGTCCTGGCATCAAGTAACGTAAAGCAACGTGACGTCATGGTGTTTTGTGACACCGACAGGCAGCTTCGCATTAGGTTACGTGACCTTACGTAACGTAATCTGACATGATACGAAATATCGCCGTTAAATACAGCAGTAAAATAATAAACAACGTTCTACACTTCCCAGAACGTCCGTTGAGAGGGATACTGAACCAAACATGTTAGTGTTCATAATAGGTGTCACGCGATCTTTCCACGAGTTATTAGCCGGCGGTGTGGGCGAGCACACGCAACGAAATTGATGTTATAGTCCCCCATTCCCGCTTAAGATGACATTGAAATGTATGGGCTCCGGACAAAATCAACATAAAGACAGGCTTTTCGTCTCCACAAGTGAACGCTACGTGTTTGTTATGCCAATTAATCGCCTACCTTTTAGCACCAGACCCGATTGTGGAGCGGAAAAGCCTCTTTGTATTCTCCTTTTCCCGGAACCCACAGAGTTTACTGCAATCTTAAGCGTGAATGGGGAACTACGGCGTCAATTTCGTTGCGTGTGCTTGCGCACACCAGCTCCTGCTGGCTTGTGGAAAAATCGTGATCCACTTATTATATACAGTGAAATGCTTGGCTTTAAGCATCCCTTTAACATATTTCCAACAGCTCTAGACGATCCCCCTCGCCCCCTTCCCCCCTACAATCTGCATTGCGTACAAACGTTAACCTTAGAAATAGAGATGACCAGTATTTTTTCGTGCTTAAACATCATGAAGGCCTCCACTCTATAGCACTCAGGCATGATGTATTAAAAAAAATTATATACAGCGTATCTTCTGGTTTTAATTGCACAAATTTGATCAAAAATATCTTTGCTAGTAAACATTGTGTGAAAAATGAAAGAAAGGAAATGAAAAACGAAAGACCCAGTACCGACGAATTAGAGCGCAGCTCTTGAGGAGGAGGAAGGAAGGGTACTGAGGGGAGGATGTACCCCTCCTCCCTCCTCCTCATTTCCTCATCCTCCCTGCAACTCTTTTCCTCTCCTCCCTCGTCTTCGTCCTCCTCGTCCTCCACCTCCCCTCCTCCTCCTTCACCGCCTCCTCTCCTCATCCTTCAAGCTCCTCTCCTCCTCCTCTCTCCTCGCCCTCCACCTTTCTGCTCCTCCCCCTCCTCCTTTGAATACCGCTTTAACTCTAGGGGTGAGGGGTTTAGAGGGGAGGAGAGCTATGCCAAGGCCACCTTATGGCCGATGGCAATATTAAGATATTGTGGAACAAACCACAGTGCATATTTCTTTGCTTCCCTGCCGATATTCCCAGTGCCGGTTTGCTTGCGAATGGGGGTACCGCTCCCAGGCGGTAAAAATAACCAAAGGAGGGATTTTGAAGTAAGGTGACTGCCTCCGTGTGAACAACAAACTAAATGTGCCAGGTGTTCCATGCGTGTGGCTCCTATAAGTGTGTCCCCTCTTGGTTATTAAATTCCGTTTCCGCGCTCAAAAAAGGGGTCAAGAGACGTGAAATAAAAGTGACATGAATCACATTCGCGTACTGTAAGCGCTGCATGTGATCTTATTTCTAGAAAAAGGTCATCATAAGCGGTAATTAAGAGGCAAAAGACGAGGCTCACCTCTGCTGAGCCCAATGGGAAGGAAATTAGGTACTTTATTCCCGCGGAGCTGGTCACGTGACCCCAATTTCCTTCTTGAGGCTTTTTTAACCTCGTGAAGAGATACCCAACTTCACCAGCAAACCGCCCAATGGTAGGTTTGCTGGTGAATGTGGCCTTTTCTCCCGGTGGCTAAAATAGCCACACGAGGAATTTCCTTGTTGCGTGAGCTGTTCAGAAATAAGGAAGCACTTAGCGTTCCAGCGGATTTCGCTACAGCGGACGTAGGCCTAGCCTGTTGTTTTCTTTAAAGGGACAATCAAATGACCTTTTTTACTTGTGCCAAATAACATTTACATTAAACCTTCAATGTTCACTGAACGCCGAACAGGCATCCATTTCCGTTTCGGTTTATTAACTTCAACATAAAAATTATTAAAATATCGAGTTTTTCTTCTCTCCAACTCACCGCAAAACAAGCCGCGGCGTAATTTTGACGTCGTGACGTACTATGGCACCGGGCAGTAGGAGAATGGGAGCGTCAGCAACGAGTTGGCGGTGTGACGGTAGGTTTTACCGCAGGGTTTTACTGCGCTGATGGCGCCCATGCCACCGACATATTTTCTGAATAGGCTCCTCTCATTACCGCGATAGCCATGCAAACATCGCAGCTGACCGAAATTCAGTTAGATATGTTGCGCTAAAATGACAGCATGGGACTGGTCCCACATGCCGGTACGAAGCGCAATGGGTCGTCAGAACGACAGCCGCTTCTCCGCCGCCGCCAGTCGTTTCTGCGGTATCTCTAAAAAGGAACGCGCTGTCACTCACTGGCGTAGCAGAAAATGCACAGAATTTTCTATGGGCTCAAGCCTTATTAACTTATATTTTTTCAGGATAGGCTCACAGAGAAGAGTGGATGAAAAAAGGAAAGAAAAGATGCAGAAGTGAGGTAGGCCCTTATCCAATAGGCGACGTTGATTTGGCGAGACGTGCCGTGGCACCGGGAATGTATTGCAGTAAAACGGCGAGTGGTTTCGAAGGAAAGTAGGTTTAAAAAGAAACTCCGCTTTTCTTTTAAAAGTTCTATAGCAAAAACAATTTTTTGGCTCTATATTTGTTTGTGTTTTGGTTTTCTTTTCGCCCCTTTTACGACGTGCGGTGGATGAAATTGGACTTCAAAATCCTGTCATGGTCCCATTAATTATCGCTTAACACGATCTTCCCCAGAACTAATTTGACATGTCACTTCTAAAGCAGACATATACGGTTTGTTTTACTTGCATTTCATGCCTGTTCACCCTCTGTCTCTGCTCAAAAGCGGACTTTAATTTTTGAAGAAAGGTCAGATATAAGGCAGCCATTTGCCTCTTTTGGAATCGACTATTTTTTGCTGCATAGTCAAACTCGGCCGAGGTTTTCACAGTGCTCTAATGCTGTCAAAGCTACAGGTGCGAGCGCAGTCGCTTCGTTTGGCGTCTCTTTTGAACGAGAAGGCCCACTAATGAGTAGCAAGACAAATCCGCGGGATCTCGGAGCGGCGATGGACTGTAGCAGTATCGAAGCTAGGCTATCCGCAGCGAGAAGTTCGGGAATCAGCGCCTGGTGGAATTTTTTCACAACCCAGAGTGAGGATACTTCCACTTCCTCTTCTTGAGCAAGCGCTTGAAATGCCAGGCTTCTATGCACTATAAAAATTAAAAAATAACCACGTGGGTTGTACGTGCACTACCCCTAGTTGATGAAAACAGAAGTGCACCTCGCGAGCTCCTCACCCTGACAATGTAACAAAAAAGTTTACGTGGAATTTATTCTTCATATCTAGCTTGTCCCAAAGAGGTTCGTCATGGTAGAAGGAAATCCTTCTCGCGAGGAGCTTAGCCGTCTAAAGAGATACCCCATTCAGCAGCAAACCGGCCCAGGGGTCTCACCGTATCCAAGGCCGCCGAGCAGTACGCATTGGCGGAAGCACTGCCAGAAGATATGGTACTGCACGTTGAACGCCACGGAGAACACGACCACGGGCATGTAGAGCATGAGCAGTTCGTCAAGGTGGCCGTAATTGACCGGTAGGAACTTCTCCTTGGCGTGCCTGGCTGCCACGATTGCGCCCACGATGAAGCCCATAGCCGCCACGATGGCCACAATGGGCACGTTGAGCATACGCCTCACGACACGCAGCATGGCTTGGAGAGGAGAAATAGCGAGCAGTGCTGTGTAAATTTACAGTAGAGTCACAGCGGGAGCTGCTACACTTTCACGAATCAAATGTATTTTGCATTTGTGTGTCTCTCACCTTCTGTGGAGGGGCAATCGCCAATCTCTGCTCGGAGGGTGGCACACACGAATAGAGCTATTGAACTATCTAGGTTGATAGATGGCGTCACATGACAACTGACGGAGTCACGTTTCACCCTGACGTGACTCGGCATTGTGACGTCACGTGACATCATCACGTCATGTAGCATCGTTACTTCACATGACATCGTGACGTTGCGTGACGCCACGATTCGCGAGACTGTGATGTCGTGTAGTACCCTGATTTCACGAGATACCATGACGTCACGTAGCCTAGTTAGGCAACTTGACTGTGCGGCGTCACGCTGTAATGTGACGATATTGACGACGAACGCCCTACATCACCCTATGGAGTGAGGGCGCGGTGAGAAGGGTGGGAAGAACCCATTACATCTATCGGTGTAAAACATAACAGGTTTCTGGTCGTGCCCTGCTAATGAACGGCAGCGGTAGCCGAGACGCTGCGCGCTGCTGCACATGGTTACGCTGCCGTGTGCGAATGTCGCGAATGTATGTATGACTATACTCTGTTTCACCGTTATGATGTACCGCAGGAAAGGCTACAAGCGCAAGCTCCTTGCTCTGGGGCACATCTCGGCGGCACGAGCTCTCGTGACTTAAGAGCAGCTGCCAACGCTATGAGCTGGCGCTTCTAGCCTTCGCTGCGGTACAACATAAGGTGAAACGAAGTATGTATTGAGCGGATGGAGTCAATGTGAGAATGTGACGTCACTTAGCGACATAACATCCCAATACACGGAGACTGTCGCGTGGCGCTTTGACGTCATGTGACATTAAATTTCGGGTAAATTTAGTGAGACTATGTTCTAGACGAAAAACCCTCAGGTGGTGTCACATCAAATCAAGTGACACTGTAGCGTTACAATGTAGCGGCACTGATTTCTCGCTAAGTTTAGCTCGCCACCACATTATACATACACGAAACACGCACGGGATCCGTTGCGAAGCCTCGCCACTAAAAGCTATCGGTTTAAAGCGTTCTTTCAGCATTTTTCTTCAGCTGCTGCACCTGAGCATGAATTCAATGAGTAAGTACACCTCTCTTTGCGTAGCTTGTAACTTGATCTTTAGTTAAAAATTTAGATAATTCAACCCAGTTTGTTATTTACTGCGCCTCTAAAACTGACAAGAAAATATATCAATCATGAAAAAATCGTGTCAGCATGTACTCCGTGCATTGCCAACCCTGATGCGTGTATATGGCAAACCCTGGCGGCACATAATCGGTACTAGGTAAAGTGGCTGCCCATTCGGTCTTGGAGTATAGTCTATTTTGCCTTGAGATGCACCGCAAAAAAAGCTACAAGCGCGAGCTCTTGCGTTAGGGAAGGACTCGGCGGCACAAGCTCTCTTGCATTAAGGGAAGCTGCCGGCGCTACAAGTCCGCGCTTCTAGTCTGAGCTGCGGTACAAAATAAGGTGAAACGGATTATAGACCGATCTCACCAGTCAATTTTGTTGCGCCACCGCTGCCGGCATTCATCGTGGGAACTGTCATAGCCTCCTCTATACTTACAAAGCCTGGCAGTTCGACGACGGAGCCATAGAGTGCCCGGTAGCTGATTTGGGGCGCGAGAATCTGGTCGCAGAAGCATTTCAAAAGGAACCTGGTATTCAGCGCACAGCTTTTGCCGCGCAAGGACCCGAAACCTGATTTTCAAACCCGACGAGAAAAGAAGCGGTAGCGCGATGAACGCGAAGAGCACTAGCGGACATTCCATTGCTCGGGAGAAGCTTGTTTCGGCGTCTCGCCGCAGTGTGGCGCCCGTTGCACGACTTTCCTCTCACCCGCTGTCTGTCTCTCTTTCTTTTCACTTTCGGCGGCCGCGTCTCGTGGCTATCAGCCAGTCTTTGTCAGTATAGAGGCGGCTATGGAACTGTGGTAATTCTGCACGAGCAACAACCCCGCTGCGGGTACGCGCTAGCAAAGCACGAGAAGATACGAGTTGTTTAGAGCACTGACACCAGACTCCTGTTCACTACTGCTATGTTTTCGTCACGCAAGTGTTGAACGCTTAGTGATATCGGTCTGCTGAGGGGGTGCACCATGATTGTTTTGTTTTCTATTTTTTCGCGACTTCCATTACGTCGAGATAAAATTATCACGTGTTTCCAAGGTTATGAGCTTAAAGGGTTCATTCGTAGTGGTATTTAATGAGAGTATTCAAAGTGGTGCACCCACCCTCTAAAGTTAAACGGATCATAGAAACTCAGTTTTCAACGAACGGATACTGGATTAGCTCGACCCTGTCGCCTTCACTGCTCTGTCCTCTTGATGCCTGGTTCAGGCAGCTGAATTGAATGCGTCGGAACAAAATTGTAACGAGAGATGACAATGCCAGCGGGACAAGTGTTCGTAGTATATGACGGAACAGGCGATGTAAGAGGTAGGTTGATTCTTGAAGGGATCATGAGTCCTGATATATCCGTCGTCTTGGGTGCTGGAAAGGTTGCTTTGTTGTTGTGTCTTTGTTTTTGTCGTTGTTGCTTTGTTTTCGCTGTTGTTTTGGTCGCTGGGGAGGTCGCGGGACAGAAACACCTGCAACATTAACCAGTCGCACTCGTCCACAAGCTCCATTTACACCATGATAAGGATTTGTTTTATTTGTACAATACTGTTTCATCATCTTTAGACGAGGCGCTGCGTACTATTCTTCACGGCATGGACGACGTGCCTCTCTGCGGCGCCGCGGCTCTCCCCAGCTCAAACAAATATCAATACTGCCACGAAGAAGATACGATGAGGCAGGAGAAAACGGAAAAAACAAAAGATTTAACGGGGCGAACTGATGCAAGAAACAAAGAAGGAAGAACGCACGTTGGAAAAGCAGCAGCGATCGTCGTCGGCAGCAGGAGCGAACAATGGTGTGTCGGCGTGACAGCTGACTATTGCGAGAGTGAATCAGCTAATGAACCGGCAATACCGCCCTCGCTTCTATATCTACTAAACGCGCCATCTCAAAGATTCGACCTAGAATGCTCGGGAGTTTAAAGGCGTGACTGACTAGGCAAGGCCATCCTGGCCACCTTATATATTACACTTGGTGTAAAAATAAACACTAAATTTCAAGATGCACGATGAAGTGTTTCTTCTCTGTCATTCATGCGGCATTACTCCCTTCTTATAAAGTTCATCACCCCGTTGCAACTTTAGGTAAATTAACACAAAGTGAAATCAGCAATCAGTAAGCTGCGGGGTCGTCTGAATGCTAAATAGACCTAAGACTCATCAAGTGTAGAATGGCTTGAGTCAAATGACGTGAACCACCTCGGGTCGGGGTCGGCGTCGTGTTGATTAATGCATTCTGTCGGGCGTCACTTTGTAGTTTACGTCCCCGAAGCGACGAAGTACCGTTTCATCAGTATTTCGCTGAGGCCGCTTTGACGGATGGGTGTCCACACCCACACCTTGTTACCGGAATGTAAGTGAACGTCCCGACGAAGAAGGTTGTAGCGGTCAGCGTGGACACGTTGGTGATCTTGAATTCCGGAGTCGGGAGAGCTGGCGAACGTTTTTGGCCCATTAAGCAACCACCTTGGCGTCGTCGCTTTCATCGTCAGCTGGCTCCAGCAAGAGAGGTGTAACTCCAGTGGTTTCTTGAACCGCAGTGTTGTAGGCAAACGTGACGTACAGGAAAAATTCATTCCACGTTTTGTGCTCTACATCGATGTACGTCGAGATCATGTCGGCGATGGTCTGTTTCAGCCGCTCTGTCAGCCCGTTGGTCTGCGGGTGGTACGGAGTGGTTCGGTGGTGGCTTGTGTTGACTGAGATGAAGAATTTCTTGAGCCAGCTGGGCCATACACGACAACCCGCAATATGTAATTACCACCTCGGGAGCGCCGTGCCAAAGTACAATGGGCTCGATTAAAAACTTGACGACTTCCACCTCAGTTTCCGATTGAAGGGCCTTGGTCTTTGTGTACCGCGTTAGATAATCGGTGGAGACGATTACTTAGCGGTTCCCACAAAGTCTGATGGTGGAACGGGAGAAAGAAAATCCATTTCAATTTACTGGAATGGCATAGACGTGGGAGCGATTGGCTGCAGGAGCCCTGCTGGTTTCGTCGGTGGGTTCTTCCGCCGTTGGCGATCGTGGCACAATCGGGTGTAGAGGTGAACGGTCTTCGAAGCTTAGGCCAGTAGTACCTCTGGCGGATGCTGTCGAGTGTCCGGGGGTAGCCAAGGTGTCCCGCTGTTGGGTCATTGTTGCACGCTTGAAAGGTTTCTTTTCAAAGGTCGCTGGGGACCACCAAAAGCCATACTATGTTGTTGTCGCCGACCTTCTTCGTGTAAAGTACACCCATTAGGACGGCGAAGGACGGTAGAGCTCGCAAAAAGACTCGCAGTGCACCGTAGTATGCCGAAGCTCCAGGTACTCGATGAGTGCGAGCAGTTCAAGGTCACCCAGTTGAAGTTCTGCCATGTTGGCGTTTGCTGCGCCGACAAAAATATCGTCCTCGCTATCGTCGCTAGTGCGCTCGGACGCCAACTCGGTGTGGGCCCTCGAAAGACAATCGGCGTCACTGTGCTTACGGCCAGACGTGTAGATCACCGTCATGTCGAATTCTTGAAGTCGTACAGTCCACCACGCAAGGCATTCGAAGGCTCCTATAAGTTTGCGGGCCAGGAAAGCGAGTCGTGGTCTGTAACCACGCGAATCGGACTCCTGTACAGATATGGGCAGAAATTGGTTCTGCCGATACCTGTACAGGTATGGGCAAAACAGGGCTTTTTTGGTCACAGCTTTCAGGCGACGATAGTCCAAGCAGAATTTGAGAGTTCCGTTCTTCTTAACGAGCACGACTGGTGATGCCGATGAACTGCTTGATGGCTGGATGATGTCTTCGCAGAGCATTTCCTGAACTTGCTCCTGAATGATATTCCTCCCTTTCCCGGAGACTCGGTACAGTTTCGTTTCGACCGGGAGCGCATCGTCGTTGTGAACAATGCGGTGCTTCCCTACTGTCGTTGGTTGCACCCTTGAGGAGGTAGCATAGCACTTAGTGGACTCGCCGAGAAGTTCCAGCAGCCGTTCTCACTCTGGAGCAGAAAGCTTTGGATCGATGTAAAATTCCATGGGTGGCGTTCTCTGGCGCTGCAATGACGACGGTTCTTCGGGGAGTGAATTGATCAAGCTGACTCCCGGAATTCCTCGATATGACCCACGTTTTTTTGTTGTTGTTGTTTTTTTGAGATGTCGCGGCTTTTGTCGAAATTCGGTAACAAGGACTGTGGCATGTCTGTCTTGAAGCCTTGTTACGCCTCTTGCGACCCTGATTTCCATTTCAAAAAGCAGCTCGACGCTGAACGTCGACGCAGGGAGCTTCATTAGACTCGAGGAGTATTAAAATACTCGACCGCGACGGCGGGTTCACATTGTCGGCGGGTATTTGAACAGCGGTTGCCTTTACCATAGAACATTTCTGCGTCGGCACGGGTTGTCGGAGTGTCAACTTGTTCTCTCTTGCATTGATGTTCGCACCGTACTCGCACAAGAAGTTCATTCCCAGAATAACATCCATCGTACAATCCTCAGGAACGTCGAACTTGACCGGTCAGGTTTCGCAATGAAGCTTGACGCGGGCGGTGCACCTCTCAACGGATGTTATATGGCGCTTTCCGGCACTGCGTATCTGCGGGCCATCCCACGGAGTAGTGACTTTCCGGAGGCATCGAGAGAGTATTTCACTCAAAACGGAGTAGTCGTTCCTATGTCCACAAGTGCGAACGCGTCCTGGCCGATCATGACAAGGTTGAGATGGTTGGGCACTGTTGCGGAAGCGTCGCTTCGATACGTTGCGTTGCAAGAGTGGGAGCTGTCCCGCGTTCTTGGAGGCGTTTTACGTCAACGGTCTACGGCAACTCCGCCTCCAGGGTTGCCGCTCTTAACTTTCCCGACAAGGCAGGGGGGGGGGTGCTGTTCCGACGACAGCGATTGAAGGTTGAAAACTCACGTCCAGGAGAGGGTGGACGCAAACCTCGTGGTAGAGTCGGCAGCGGGGGCAAAGGTCGTCGGAGGTACTCCTGGATGTCTCTTGGCCGTTCCCTAAGGCGGGATCGCGGGTCGGTCGGCGCAAAACATCGCAGACCGGTTACTCGGGTACGGGTGCTTCAAGTAGATGTAATCGGCCTTGCCGCTGTGATTACACAACGGTCGTCAATCGGCCGTGCGCCACGCATCCATCTACTATTGGCGCCAGTAGTTCGGTGCGCTTGAGCTGTTGCTGCCCTTCCCGATATCGGAAAGCCGGTCACGCTGGTAGGTCACGTTGAGGCGGCGTCGAATACTGCCGGCAGCTGGCGTCGGTCTCCAAGCTACTGCGGCTTAGGTCAGAACGGGCGCCTCAGCTGCTGCTACGGTGGCAGGAGCCTCCGGTTGGATTACCCGCTTAACTTCCTCTCGGATAACTACGGTTCTCGACAGCAAAGCCGGCTGGTTAGCAGCATGCAGGAGCTTCCTGAGCCTCTTCCCATACAACATCGTGAGAGATCCCGGATGGGCTAGGGTGATGGAGCCAAGATCAGCGCTAGACGGCCTGAGAGCAGTGGCAAGCGGTTGTCGTTGGCATCAACTGGCACGAGCTTGCAGGACACGTTCGAAGTTAATTGGTCTCAGTGACGAAACATTCCACTGGTGTCGGAGGGCTGCGGACAAGACCGCCAAAGATATTGTTTCTATCACCCTTCATCAGGATTCGTAATTCTTTCTCTTCTGTCGCCTGAGGGTCGGCGCGGGCGCTCAGGAGCAGAAACTCCTCTACGAAGCCAGTCACGCTCTCATCGGGGCCCTGGGTTCTTTTTCAAAGTAGGTCTTCGGCTCTCTCCTGGCGATGTTGGTTGACAAACGTCCATTTCAGCTCATTGTTACGAACATCCCGCGATGTCAAAGAAAGCTTGTGATTTTCCTATCAGTGCCTGGCAGTCTCCTCGAGTGAGAAATAAACATTTTGCAATTGTTACTCGTCGGGTCAGTCATTGGGCGGGCAACGCTTTCGTACTGGTCGATTCAGTTTTTGATGTTTTTGTATAGATCATCGTAGAACTGAGCAGCCGTTTGTAGTGAGACAGGCAGGTAAACGGTGGCAAAAACTCTTTGGGTCTGCGAGTGGTTGGCCATTGTCCACTTCTTTGGCTTAAGCTTGTCCAGCAATAAACCAAATCTAGCAGCCTGTCCCTGGGTGCGACAGTTGCCCCTAGGTTCAGGTCCTTCGAAGAGCGGTCTTCTCACCGGGCTTGGAATTAGGCTTAGTTGGTGGTTCCGCGGTGGCAAATGAGAAACCTTGGGCAAAGGGTGCTACCCCGCACCTCCACTAGAATGTCACAAATGACAAACGATGAGGCAGAAGAAAACGAAATGTACTAAACAAATGGAGGCAAACGTGTGGAAGAAACAAAAAAAGGAAGAACACACATTGAGAAAGCATCAGCGAGCGTTAAATGCTGCAGCAGCGAGCAATGGTGTGTCGGCGTAACAGCTGGCTATCGTGAGAGTGAATCAGTGAATGTATCGGCAAAACCGCGCTCGTCTGTTTATCTGCAGTAAGGTTGACATTTGAGCTAGTTGGTAGTCTAACATGTTGAGGTATTTAGCGCACAAGGCACGGAGAAGAAGAGAGGACAGAAAAGAGCGCTACTCACAACTACGTTTACTGACAAGAAAGGAAGAGAAAGAAAAAACCCAAATAATCCGCCGCGAACTCGTGCGTCTACCACCAGCCCCATGAATGATAGCGGCTAGTTCATCCAGGCTCGTGTGGGCCCTTTATTGTTTGTTCAAGGAATTCCCTTTCCTTGTTTGATAGCGTTACGGATTCCACGCTAATACAGTTCCTGTCCTCACGAAGGATGTAGAAGGCCTCCAATACATCGTGGGTCAATTTGTCTTTGTTCTTCCCCTAGATGTTGGTCTCACCGAATAATGGTCTGCACGTGCATTCCCTGCAATGGAGAGGAAGATATCCGCCCACTGTAGCTTTCAAGGAGTAATCATGCTCGCGGAGTCGGTCATTGAGGCATCTGCCCGTTTGGCCTACGTACACAGTGGGTGGTACACAGTGGGTGGTACACAGCTACAGTGGGCGGAAATCTTCCTCCCCATTGCAGGGAATGCACGTGCAGATCATTACTCGGTGAGACCAACATCTTGGGGAAGAACAAAGACAAATTGACCCGCGATGTATTGGAGACCTTCTAAATCCTTCATGAGGACAAAAACTGTATTAGCATTGAATCCGTAACGCTATCAAACAAGGAAAGGAATTTCTTGAACAAACAATGAAGGGCCCACACGAGCCTGGGTGAACTAGCCGCTATTCTTCAAGGGGCTGGTTGTAGATGCACGAGTCCGCGGCGGATTATTTTCCTCCTTTTCCTCTCTTGTCAGCAACCCTAGTTGTGAGTAGCGCTCTTTTATGTCGTGTCCTTCTTCTCTCTACGTTGTGCACTAAACACCTCAACATGTCTGTTTATCTACTAAACTTGTCATCTCGAAGATTGGACCTGGCATATTCGTGAGTTAGCTAGGGCAAGACTGACTAGGCAAGGTCATTCTGGTGTCCTTCTCTTTTCAACTATGCGTAAGCGTAAGAATAAACACAAAACTAAAAGTCTAGACGCACAGAGAAGCGTTTCTTCTCGGTCATGCCAGTGGCATTGTCAATATCAATATTAAATTTAAAAGCAATATATAAACGCAATTACAGCAATCGTTCTAGAGAATCAAATAAGAGGAAGCATATTCTCCTTTTCTTCTGATTATACTGTGCGTTTAGTAGTTCGAGGTATTTTTTTAAGCAGACCTTGTCGAACAATATGAAAAATAGTCTAATAAAACAAAATAGACTTCTGTCTGTTTACCTGCAACAATGATAACGAAAAGCACGACGAGAATGCCTGCCTCTGAGTTGACGCCATTGGCCCTGCAAATAGATAAATCATTGAGAACAAAGCTCGAAATGCATATCCATTTGAACGCAGAAGTTGTTGTGGAATGTCTCTAAATCTACTTACTTAACTTGCTCAATTCCTCCCAAGGCAGACATCGCTGCTACCGCTGCCAGTCAGCGATTAGAAGAAAATACGATTTTTTCGGTTTGACCACTACGCAAAGATATTTAAACTCCAGTATATAAAAAAAGCTCTTTTTTCCGGCAGTAAATTTACACTACTTTGTAGGCTTCGAAAATCCTGGGCAGCCTTGACACTCGACGCGGTGGAAAATGCACACACTCACAATAACGAACAAGCGCACGAGACCAGAAATATCAAAAGGCAATGACTGACACTTCCTCGTTATCTTTTTCTGTGTCAATAAAGGACGCCAAATTGCGAAGTATAGACCCCTTCCAAGGAGGAGGAGATCGGTGGCCGGTTGGGCTAGCGCGAACCAGCTCGGAGAACGTGAAGCGAAAGCTCGCGCTGCAGAACCCAGAAATACCTGGTTTAATCCGCACCCTCCACGTTTCAATCTGAATAGGCCTGGCACTGGCAAACTGTCGTGTCTCAGTTCTGCATGATGCACCTTAAAACACCAGGCTAGCGGTTCTACCGCACTGTCTAAATTACTCATCTGCAACTGAGACACCAGACGCGCACTGCAGCTCGCGCTGCAGAACCCAGGGTTCCTGTATTCAATCCCCTCCCCTACCCTGTTGAACATCGCTCCACGGAGTTCAGTTTTCGGATGCGAGGATGTAATGAGTAGCATTAGGTCATGCACGAATCACGTTCGCAGGTAGGAAAGGGCTTCTGACCGTGGTGCCATTTTGAGTGCTTCTACGTACGGCGTGTGATTTGTTCGCTTTCGAAACAGACGAACATATGCGTGCTGAAATGAAAAGATCGCATTGTGCTCACAGCGATCTTCACAGCCCAGCGTTTTTTAAACACAGTTCTTCTGGCCGGTGCGGCCCTCAGTGTTCGTGGGTATGGTGAATGCTAGTGCCACTAAATGAGCTACGCTTCAGATTAACGACGCTTAGCCATATTGCGTCTTAAAAGTAGGGTGGCCAGTTACGTGAAGCTTTATCTGAAATCACAGGAAACGCGTTTCCGCCCTCTGCAACTGTTTATACAGTTCGCGATGGAGCAAAACAACATTCCATGACCTTTCTAACACCGAATCTAATGCTGAGAAAGTATCACTTTTTAATCGTGACGATCGGCAGTTGCGTCTGCTCTGCCATAGCCTCCTCTGTACTTAGTATAAAGGAGGCTATGGCCGACAGCTATGGCTCTGCATACAAACCAAAATGGCGGCGCCCACAACAATGTCGGGGAACGGAATGCCTATACTCTAAATGCAGCTCAATTAGTGGCTCTAGTGGATGCTTTGCTCGCTTTTCGAAGGAACTAACAAGCGTGTGCTGGCCTCTAAAGATAGCACGCTCGGTTGTTATTGCAGTGTTCTAGAGTCTACAGTGCTCTATATTAATTACAGTCTTACAGTTACATTGATAATTACAACATTATAGAAAGTCTACAGTGCCCTATAACACTGTGGTTTTAATTTTACAGATATCATTCTGAATCTGCTCGCCTGCGCTAACAATGCGTAAAAAACAATTATGCTGCGTTTAGCGTGTAATCAAAATGTTAATAATGCTTTCCTCTCGGCGTTTTTGTAGTTATTTTTATTTCACACATTTATTGTTCGCGTGCAACGTGAGCCTGCTGAGGCGCGGGTCATTTTTGAAGTGAACAGTGCACGTGTACAGCTTTGGGCGGCACTCAATCAGTGCGAGAGTTAAAGTCCATCTATCATGGGAAAGTGGCGGCACTCATTGTAGTGGAAATGCTCGAGACAAGCGCCGCGCGCCACTTCTGTGAAGAACATGGCATCTGAAATTTAGCTGAGTGCTGCACTGTGCCGCCATGAATAACCATAAACTCTCCAAGGGTTGCAAGTTACACGTGCCTCGTGCATCGACGCACCTTGTGCTACTTTTAAAACATAAAGGCCTTTAGCGAGTGCATGGGTTCCAGTAGCTTTGGTAGTTTTTGGCTTCATACCAAGGAGGTCATGTCAAGCAACTGGCGCGCGGCATGCCTTGCCGGAGAGATTAGTCTTTCCAGAGAATTTGAAGATTTTCTTGCGTCTTGAAAGTGGGTCTAAATAACATCACCTAGAATAATCATAACTTGTGTATTAGATTTTGATGCGATCAGAGTGAGTTCGAGCGCAGACACAGATTGGACACGAGCGCTGCGTCGGCGTTCGGCTGGAAGTCGTGTCCTGATAAGGCGTCGAATGAGGCTCAGCGTCAGCTGGGGTCCAATTGGTAAGTTGGCACCATTCGAGTGTAATTACCTGCCGTTGAAAAAATTGCAGTGACTTAGCTCGGCTATTCCAGGATATACGTAGTGTAAGCTTATGTTCAGCTGGTTATTTTTAGCTTTCCTGGTTGTCTAGGATTAGCTTGATTATCATGCTTACTGCTGGTTAATGACACACACACGGTATACTCATTATGTGACTACT
>JAZHYW010066706.1:0-15281 GCA_037355805.1 Ixodes ricinus
ATTGACCGCCGATCATTCGTACTTCGAACGTCGCATGGCAATAATAATATAATAATAATAATATTGTTTTTTTTTTAGCGCCCACAAACAGCTGCAAGCCTTTTCTGTGGTGCACTGTCATTTCGTGTTTACATCAATACTATTTCAAATGCAAGCACGCACAAATTCACACAGACATGTGTATGGACAATACAAGTTGGCGAGAGCCAATACAAGCTCTGCCCTACTGCTCTTTTGTTGGATAAAATGCCACTTTTTTTCTGGCAATGCCTTGGAAACTAACAAAATCAAGAAAAACATCAACGTCACAACCGCATATAATATTACAGGCAGTCTGCATACCGACACAATGGCGACGATTCAAAAGATTATTGCAAGACAAATGTCCAAAAATGCGCGACTAGTTCTGAATGGCACAGGAAAGTCTATATTCGCCAGTGAAATTTTCAGTATTGACTGGTACCATGCTCTAACCTCATGAAGAAAATGGAATGCCTCTATACTAGCCCTCCTCGTTGATAGCCTTTTCAAGGTTAAATGATGACAGAAGTGGTAAATCGTAACTAAAAAACAGTTTCCGACCAATGTATTGGTCAAAAAATAATTCGCATAAATTTCTTCTGCACACGCTCAATGATTTTAGCTTGTGTTAAATATAGTGAATCTCAACTAATTGAACCAAATTCAAGTCTCCTGTTGTCGTATAGACCTGAAAAAGACGCACTATAGATAATGGTGAAGTGAAAAAACTTAGATAAACGAGTGATCATTCCCTAACTTTCTTATCGCTGATCCAACAATCTTAGAAACGTGCGCAGTGAATGATAGAGTACTATCCAATATAGACGCCAAGGTCTCTACCAAAAGATACATACGATCTCTCACGTTTCCCTCGGGCGCTCGCATGGCAAAAGAAAACGTCCCGCTTTCTATATAAAGAAATCACTCTAGTTTTTTCAGGATTTAGCCGACAAATCATTTTTTCTACACCACTCAGAAATTGCACCAATATCAGTTTGCAATAAAGTTACAATCAGTATGGTCTTTAGCACTTAAAAATAGTTTTATGTCGTCAGCAAAAAGAAGCGGACGATTTGAGTGATTAACGCCTTGATACCTATATCTTTGTTTACAAACAAAGTAAACATACAGTGGTCCCAGGTTCGAACCTTGAGGGCACACCCGAAGCATGTAACAAACAGTTCGAAAAAGAGTTGACAAAACGAACAGTATTACTGCGCAACCTCAAGCGGCTCCTGAACCATTCACAAAGCTTTGTGCACATGCCATAAAAAGAAAGAAAGAAAGAATGATTTCAAAGGAAAGAACTTGGCACGCGGCATTCGAACCAGCTATTCCTGTGACTCGTGCTTGCAGACTGTCTTTAGAATGACCTATGAGCAGTGTGACGCCAGCTTTTGAGTTCCTTGCAGTCTTCTGCGCGACGGAACGGAAGCTCCTGCAGCGCACGCACCGCAATCCTCTCTTTTCTCCTACCTACCAAATTCCACCAAAACGAATGAAAGACCTCGTCGCGTTCTTTCCCCTGTCCTAGTAGACACAACGAAATTTTGTAAATCGGGCCGGCCATAGCGATTATGAGTAAGTTTCGCCATTACTGTGCGCTAAAGCAGATGTGGGCGAAACAATAGATACTTTTTTCTGCTGTTTTCATGGAAGAAACAACATACCATACATGTGTGAACACCGGTAGCGAGCTGATATATAGCTGTTTTCGTGGTTGTAGTTAAACCGCAGCATGTGGTAGGATTTGTTATCCACCGTTTTTTTTCAGTTTTTCTGCAGTTTTCCCGTTTCACTTTCCCGGTTGGCACCGGCAGCACTTCATTTGGTATACATTGAAAGTGGCGCCTAACGGTAGAGGAGGAAGAGCTAGTTTCTGAGATGTTCAAATCGTTTCGGCAAATAGTAATTTCACTTGAAGCAGGCTCGACTGAGTGATATTTTAAAAATTGATAAGATGTATCAATAAAAAGCGGGAAAGTATAAATTTTTATGCGAATTCCTTCACTTAAAAACATGCGTCGATTGTGTCGATTTACAAGCAAAGTTGTTAAAAAGAAGTATGATATTGTCAACACACAATAGATTTGGAAAAAAAAGACTTTCATAGAAACGACGACTATAGCTTAATTTCACCTTAAAGGGCAACTCCGTTTCATGTTTGCTTTTGATAAAACTATGCATTCTTTTTCAGTATCACCTACGAAAACCATACGCCAAATGTGACAACCTAGTTCTGTCTGAATGTTTCCCTTAAAAACGGTCACGGCAAACTTTGCAACGCGCCAAAATTACCGAAATCGGCAGACTCTAGCGGGCGAATCGAGGCACAGCAAACTGCGCACTCAAGGCTACGGTGTGGGAGCAAGACAACATTGAACTAAACGTCAACACCCTCGCCCCTTTTTGTTTGTTTTTACTTCTTTGGCCCAGCTGTAGCGGGTGACGTCACTCGACGTTTCCTTTCGGTGGTCAACGGTGTCCAAGTGATTGGCGAAACGCGCCCGCGCAGCTCGCTTCTTGGGAGTCTTGCCGTTACCGCCGTCGTCTCCTGCGTCACAACCGCTGTCGACGTCTCGCTGTGCCTCTGGGAGTTTCCTGTTCCACATTACGTGCGCAGACTGATGTCGCAGTTGTGCAGACGTTTTCAGAATGTCGGCGATTACCAGAACGTTCGGAAGAGTGCGGTGTACTCTAGAGCCACTAAATAAGCTGCGCTTAGAGTATCGCCACTTTCCCGACATTGTTGTGGTTGCCGCCATTTTGGGGCTCGTGCAGATCAGACGCAACTGCCGATCGTCATGATTCAAAAGGGCGAGTTCCCCAGAATTAGATTCGGTGTTAGGAAGATCATGTAATACTGCTTTGCTTTGTCGCGAACTGTTTAAACATTTCTGGAGGACGGAAAAGCGTTTCCTGCGACTTCAGATAAAGCTTCAGATAACTGGCAACCGGGAATTTAAGCCACAATATGGACAAGTGTCGTTACTCTCAAGCGTAGCTTATTTAGTGGCACTAGTGTGTGGACGATACTTGCGCTTGGCACATCGCCCGCACCAACGGTGGCCCGCCGGGCCGCCCCAATTCCGCCCGTTGTAGCGTAGAGAATCACGTGAGCATCTCGTACTACGCGATAGCCATGTTTCTGGCGGCCCAATGCCAATTGACTCCGTAAGTGTGACGTCATGGGTCCAAACAAACCGTTGCTAGGGTCGTTGTTATGGACGAATACATGTGGCTCGGTTTCGCTACGAAAACCCGACCGTTCAAAAATCAGGAGTAGGATTTAAACTTCTAAAAATCACAGATATAGAAAGCTTGAATGTCATATATGTTTCGACAGAAGTGTGCCGGTAATCGCTCGTTTCTGAAATATTTACGACTGCAACTTCCGGTCCTCAAGATGCCTGCAGCAGACGACGAATGCAAGAAGTATGCCGTCTGCCGCACGCCGGCCGGCCAAGCCGGGGCCGTCGTTTGAATCGTGTGAATAAAGACGATATTCTGACATCGCATTTGTTTGAAATATAATGAGTTTCAGACACTTATAAGATTTCATAGTGGGGTGCGATGCAAAATATGGTTTATCGAAAGTCCGGGCGTCGATCGAGATGATCGTCTGCTAAAAGATCGCATTGCACCCGTGAGAAAAGCACTTCAGGCGAACGGTTGAGATCCCAAATTTTGTTTGCGGACTCGCGCTATGCGAGGGTGCTTCGTATACCTGGTTGTAACCATCGCGTGGAGAAAGATTCTTGCAGTTTCTTCAGATTTCCGCAAGACCCCAAAGCGCGAAAGAACTGGATAAAAAACATAAGGTGAGTTTATTACAGATTGTACTCGCATCGCGGGTTCGATGAAGATCTTCACCAAAAGAGCACATCCACGGAATTTGATGTATACCAAGGGAAAAAAAAAGCAAAATACTGCGAAATCGCGATAGACATGCAATTCTTTAATAACCTGACAACCACAATAATAATAATAACAAAACGACTTACCTCGACGGCGTACGATTTGTTTCTCATGCTGGCCTGCACTACGCCGGTAATGCACTTCAGGTCGTCGTCGTAACTGATCTGCATGACGTGGTTTGATTTTACTGCATTTTCACCCTCGTAACTAAGCTAAGTTGTTCACAGAAAAAAAAAAAAACGCACATTGCGGAGGCCTTTACGGCCATGGTGATGCACTTGTTTTTGTCGCTCGTTTACCGACGCAATTCAATGAAGACGCCCGCTGCAACAGAGGCCAGCAAATCTATCGTGTCGTCTGCTACCAAAGCAAAGCGGAGTGTAAGACTTCAGAAATGGCTTTCATCGTTGCGATACGACACTGAGACGACAAGAACATCTTCATAATTAGATATCAAGAAGTTAGGTTGCTTACAAAAAATTGTTTACTTACTTGTAAGCAAAAATCTAGCCTCATGTGGAGTCTCCATGCATTAGTCCATAGCAACGTCCCTAGCAACGGTTTGTTTGGACCCAGACGCCATGTTGTGACGTCATCACTTACGGGGTCAATGTCGCCAGACGGAGCCGAAGTTTCGGTTTCGATTTCTGCTCATGTTTAAAGAAAGATGTGACAATATACAGGGGTCCACGAAACAATTTACAAGCATTTGTTTTCAACGCAAAAATAAACTACGCTTTCGCCGAACGCTGATTCTCCTCCCGATGGTAGCGATAGAGATCCGAACAAGATGCCAAAATTTCAGCGCAAACCAATATCTTTTTTTATAAGTTATAATGTTTTTTGAAAATGTCAGTGAGAAAATAGTGTTGCCAACGGAGCTCTCGATTACATGTTGCTTTATGGCCCCAGAAACCGAAAACGGGCGAAAATAGGCTCCATTTTCCCATTCAAAGTTTAAATAAAATCACTCATAACTTTTGAATAAAATATCGGTTCGTGCTGAAACTTTGACATTTGGTTCGGACCTCTAGCGCTACTTGTCGGCAGAAAATGAGCGTTCTGCCATGCATAGTTCTATTTTTTGGGGTGGAGTAAAAACGCCCTGTACATTTTTTTAACACCATGTATATCCTAGTTTTCGCGAAGCAAATCACGTAGTGCCTTTTATTAGTGATTTTAATGTGAAATCACTTATTATCCCGAAATTTTTAGAATTTTCGAATTTAATGCAATTTCACTCTTTTAAAATATAAAAAACTGCCATTCTTTCTAGTTCCTTAACGGATGCTGCTTTAAATGACTTTACTAAACGGTAAAGAATAAACTATGCATCATAAAAAAGAGAAACTGCAATCTTTTTACTCTAGCCAGTACTTTTTTAATTTTAATATAAAATTAACACAAAGAAAGCCATCGTAAAAGTATGTGTCCACATATGTCCTATATATAGTGCGACTTGCAAGCATAAAGTCGTCGGTTGCAATCATTAGCCTTGCAATAACATAAAGTAATTCGCATGAACTGAAATTTACGGGTGGATACACTAGTTTTCCCCGCGCCACATGATACGAGCTGTCACGTCTCAGTCGAAAAAATATGTTTTCTATTAACAGATACCTAATCCGATCAGATAACGCCGCTCTTTAATAATAGTTATTAAAAAGTTAGACCTAAGATTTCAATTTACCTCACTGCTCTCAGTTTACAAAATTGCAATATGATGGCGTATACCTTCGTTTTTCTTCAAATATAGCTTTGATGTGGCAACATTGTACCCGGGCGCCTCATTCGGATCACCGAAAGCAACTTATATTTGTTTGGTGATATTCTTTTCACGGATTAGGTGTTAAACGATGGGCACCCGATCGTTTTTGGTTTCTCACTGCAGTGCCAGGGGCCGAGCCACGAAGGTTACACCAAAGTTCGGCTTGAACTCGTGCCCTCGTGTCCCTGCTGATTCGACACGAACTCCAGATGAACACTGGCACGGCGCTGGGGTCAGTGTTCGGCTGGAGTTCGTGTCCTAATTAGAGACGAGTCGAAGCCGAACACACGTCGCAAGACTGGTGTCTGATCTGCTCTCCGGGTTGACTCTGGCAGCTAGCCTACTCAAAATATAGCACTACAGCGTTGAATTTTGTTCAAGGGCACACACCGGATGGCCAGTGGTTTGGCGGACTCTGTAAACCTCTTAGATTCGCGAGAAAGTAGCGCGAAGCTGAAGTTATTTTTTGTCACTACTAACAACCGCGATGACATAATTTGACGACGGACAAGTTTTTAAATGAAATGTAAATACTAATGAACACATTTTAAAATGTACTTAATATATTTAGGGTAACTAGTTTTCAAATGATTACTTTCAACGCTGTACCCGACGTCCGCTGTGGTTGTTAACATTTTGCCAAAGAAAAAATATTTTATTTTAGGTGCTTTTTTTTAGGTACTGTCAGTCGTAGATTAATCATCCTGCAAATCCGTTGCCGCTGGATATGTTACTCGGACCGTTAAAAGTCTAGCTTTTGAGTCCAATTTGTTATTTCCAAATGTATTCATTGTGGTTTTTTATATACTGATATTACTAATGTTCTCATTGCGTTTTCTGTGGTTATTACCTCCTTTTTATATAATTTTCGAACATGCAGCAAAGAGAACCTATGACAGTTTGCTTGTTCGCCTTATTCATTTTGCATCTTTTTTAGTTTCAATGTCAGTTTTACTGTGTTGGGCGCTACTCTCTCATTCAGATAAACAACAGCGTAGTTTCGACGACATCCTCATTGGTTGTTGCTCCGGACCCAACAGAAAATACGCATCAGTCGACGAAGCCCTACATAGGCGACGTCAGAACTTAAAATTGTACGCAATAGAACAGGTTTCGACATCTCCTGTCAGTAACCCCTACAGCAATGCTCCTCACATCTAACAGCGAATAAAAGAAAAAAAAAGTCGGCGTTGTAGCCCTCGTCAAAAATGACTCAGATTCCAAGTCAGTGACCCAAATACGAGTGCACCGATTGCCGGATCCCGGACATAAACCGGCGTATAAGTTTTGATTTCAGCACACAGATCCGGCCCGAGTTCTCTTCACGCATGCGCAGTCAAGCGTCCCGCCGATGACGACGTCATGAGCTGACCCAACGCCTTCTTGGACAGACGCCAAGTTTCCGACCGGAGATGAGTCACTTTCCGAGGGTTGCAAAAGTCGCTAACAGTTGCGCCGCCTCTTTGTAACGGCCAAGATTCGTGTTGCTGCGAAGGCGTTATCGTCACGGTTTCCAGCTTCATTCTAAATTTATGTTTCACGGGGCCGTGGCGCGTTTTAAGGTGACGCAAGGCACGGTGCCCGTATTGCCTATACCGAGAAGAGCGACACGGTTCCGGCGAAATAGAGGCGGCGGATACCCCTGGGAAATGCGTGTCGTGAGCTCACGCTCGACCACCGTCGGATCGATGAGCTGGCACAAGCGCCTACGGTCTATGCGGAGTTCAAGTTTGTCTGCTTTTGTTGCAGGAGTTGTGGTGAAGTCAGAACGCCGACCTCTGATTGGCTCTTATGAAGAGATAGAGGGCAGACCTTAAGGCAGCTTGCTTTGAGGTCGACCCACTAACCTTCAACCAGAGCCAATCAGAACTCGCCGTCGTTCTGACGTCACCAAAACTTCTGCAAAAAAAGCAGATGTACTTGCGCTCCGCATTAGAGTCAACTACAGCTTAAGAAACGTAGGGCGTGGCTTGTGTTCACGCTTGTCGCTTCGTGATGGGCCTTTCGGCGTTGTGATCGGCTAGTGCCGCAATCTCATTGGCTGCGGAGCGACAATCTATTTAAAAGAACTTTGCATCAGGAATTGAAATGACGTGATTGGCCGCTGCCGCGATAAAGACGATATGCCGGCGCTTTTGGTGCCCTGAGCACCTGGCGCCATCCAACGAAAGGACAATGAGAGCGGCGGCAACGGCGGGCGCTAGCAGACACGTACACGTTATCCTCAAATAAAGAACTAAATACCGTTACTCCTTACTCGGTCAAAAAGTACCTAAATACGTTACTCGTTACCGATTCTCAACAAAGAACGCGTTACTTTACCTCCAAAGAAACGAGTCACCTTCGTTATTTTGACGGCCCATAACTGCTGTTGCTCATGGTTCATTGTTTTCTTTTCAGTAGTAGTTGCACTTAAAAAAAAAGCTAAAACACTTCTAAAAAAAACAGAAAAAAGAACGAGTTAGAGGTGATTTTTGACGTATTTGTATCCCGTGAATCTGAATATCACGTTCGTTTTGCCCGAAGATGTCAACTTAACGTTAGAAAACAAGAAAACATTACAAGAAGTCGTGACTTTATACTGGGATCTTTTCGCCGCCAAGCGCGTGTCGCTCGTGTGGGCAGCGCGTGCAATTACAAGCTTACCTGAGGCTCGAGAAAGCTGTTCAATGAGTCTTGTAGTACCACCTAGCATCTGTACTCTCCGCTCTTTAAATTGAACATTGATCATCCTTACCAGGTATAGACGCTTTAAACACGCGCCAAATTGAGCCGCCATTGCCGACCTTCTCTTGTCTTACCGAGATGCCGAGCCACTGAAGCGGGCGTCGACGAGCCTCCACAAAGGCCTATGCTATAGGGTGAAGGACACAGTAGCACCTAGAGTGGCAATAACCGGTCCTGCTGTGGCAATGATGAAGTGAAGCAGAAACAGAATAAGAAGAACTAAAAATTGAAGGTCGATTATGGTGGCGCCCACGCAAAGCTGCCTGAAAGGGTCTATATTCCCCCTCACTGACACCATTCGTAAAGTTTCTTTCTGTCCTTTTTGAAAATAGCAAGAGTGCGCGTGCATATAGCTTTGAGTGGAGCTGAAGATGCGCGAGAGCAGAGATTTCGAAAACTCCTAGTGTGATGTCACGCCTCGGGAAGTAGGGGCTTCAGCGGTACTTTCAAAATTGATTTCTGCAGCCTCCGTGCACCAAATTGAAAACTAATCTTGATATTTGTGATCCTGAAGGCGAAATGAAGATATTTGTGTGTTTTTTCTCAAATACCGAACCGCTTCAGATTTTCCTTTAAGCAGTAGCTTCCTCTCGCAGTTTTCGTCACTTATGTTTCCCCGCTTTCTTAAGAAAACGTCTCCGGCAACGCTGAAGACTCGTTCTACCGAAGCGCTCGAAGGAACGGCGGTGTTAAGCTTCAGGAAGAGCTGGTGAATCTAAAATTCCTCTCTCTTCTTTCAGTCTGCTTCTAAAGTCGCAAGTTGACAGTGAGTTTTGTGCCTCCCCCTGTCGGCAACTCCGGGTTTACCTTCGGTATGGGAGCATAGACGAGCAAAAAAAAACGGGGTGCTTCAGCAGAGGAAATTGAGAAAAAATGGGAGGACTTCCAGGAAAAGAATTTAGCGGCATATGCTCTGATCATGAAAAAGATAGGAAAAGACAAAAGAAATGGACAAGGAAAATGAACGGAAAGGAAAGAAATGCAGCCAAGAAGTTTTTGGGAGCACATAAGTTCACAAGGTAGAAAGACCGAGGTGCGTCACCACTCATTAGCAACTTGTGATTGGGACACAGGTGGAAGGGGAGGAGCCGTGCCAATATATTAGGAGCATAATTGAGGAATAGTTTTCAGATCTAGAGCATCCTGAAACCACGGAAAGAATACATTGCAGTGAAAGCCAACCAGACCTTAGCGAAGTACCATAGATAACACCAAGAGAACGGAAAAGAGCCGAAAGTAAAGGGGCTCAGCAGAAACATGAACTGGACCAGATGGGACACCAATGAGACTTGTCAACGTTATTAGTAAAACAAGTAAGTTAATGCTGCAACAAACAATAGAAAAAATGCAAGACGTTTACGATTTTCCGTAATGCCGAATTAGGGCGTAACTCTTGAGGAGGAGGGAAGGGAGCGGAAGGGATGCCCCTCCTCCCTCCTCCCCTCCTCCTCTCCTGGTCCCCTCCTATTTCGCTGGAAATTTCCCGCTAAATATAACGAGAATTTTTCCGCTAAATTTATTGGGAAAATAGGGAGTTTTCGTAAACCGCGTTTCCCCCTCCGCTAAGCCCTCCGCAACGAAGCAGCCGCTCCTGCGCCGGCGCGCCGATGGCCTTGACTGTAGAGTTCCGGCTAGCGTAGCTGGTTGCGGAAAGCGTTGCGGGACAGCGGAAACGATCTACAAAAAACTCCCTAATAGAGAGTTTTAGTAGATCGTTTTGGCTCTCCCGCTACGCTATACGCTAGAGCGACAACGCTACTGCGCGTGCGCGCTGCTAGCGAAAACGTTGCGGAGCTGCGGAGGCCAGCGGAGGCGCGCTATCGGACCAAAATAGCGAGGTGCGTAGCGCGGCGTGCTAGCGCGGGTCTCGCGAGAACGAGTCTTGGCGAGATAAGGGAGAGCCAGCGAGGGACGCAATTCAAGATGGCCCCACGCCGCGCCTGTCCGTTCTGTGCGCTTCGCGATCGTGGTTCTGAGGGTGGATTATATCTTCCTGCTGTGAGAAGTAGCCGCTACAACGCCGTTCTACGACTGCAGCAGGTATCGATTTAATGCGGACATGCTAAATACTGCCACAAAAAACGAAAGGAAAGAAAAAAAAACTTTGCAGTCCGTGGTGCTGTGAGTGAAGGGTGCGGCCTCCTGCTCGGTCGCTTTGTCGTGAGGACAAAACCGAACAAGGAAGCGAGCGAGCAGGCGGATATGAGGGATTTCCGTGGCGTTTCATTTTCGGTGAACAACGACACAACAAGAAGAGTTACGGTTGTTGTCATTTATTTTTGAAGATTTTTCTCGGTGGCTTTGTGGCTGGTCTCATATCGGATTGGCTCGGACAGCTTGGCCGTCAGTTGTATTCAATTACAAACATTTTAGTCACTTACTTACAAAAGAAGCAACGATTACCACGTTATCCAATAAAGAACAAAATATTCTATTAAGATACCTATGTTAATAGAAAAATCTCGAAGAATTTCTTTACAAATTTGTTTTACGCGAGCTTTAGTGTCCGAAAGAGCCGCTAGAGGCGTTGCGTTAGCTCTCGTTATGCTGTAGTCCGTAGGGGGTTGCGAACGCTCTACTACAACATAAAATGCTGGTTCCGCTACGCTACATATAGCGAAGGTCATAGCGGCTAGCGGATAGTGCAGCGGAAGGGACTGAACGATCGACCAAAACACTCTATTATTTCCGCTAGATTTAGCGAGAAATCTGCCGACATTTTCCGCTAGATTTAGCGGGAAATATAGCGAAAAATTTCCTGCTACATTTAGCGGGAAAACTGAATTGGTGTTGAAGCCACCTCGCGTGACGTCAATAGGGAGTTTTTGTAGACCGCGTTTCCCCCAACGCTAAGCCCTCCGCTACGAAGAAGGCCACTACTGCGCCTGCGCGCCGATGGCCTTGATTGTAGAGTTGCGGGTATCGTAGCGGGTTGCGGAGAGCGAGAAACTTTTGCGCTAAATTTAGCGGAAAAGGTTTCCCGCTAAATTTCACGTGACGTCATGAAAGTAAATTGTTCCCGCTAATTTTGGCGGTAAATATTTTCGCTAAATTTAGCGGCGAAATTTTTTGGCTAGATTTAGCAGAAAACATTTCCCGCTAAATTTAGCGAAAACATTTCTCGCTAAGTTAACGAAAAATGTTCCGTGTTGAGTGGCGCCAAGTGTGACGTCACGAGGCTACAATTTGCCCGCTAAATTTGGCGGAAAATATTTTAGCTAAATTTAGCGGAAATTGTATTTTCTAATTTTATCAAGAAAATTTTCCCCTAAATTTAGAGAAAACATTAGAGTTTTCGTAGACCGCGTTTCCCTCCGTAGACCTCCGCAACGAAACGCCGCTACTACGCCTGCGTGCCGATGGCCTTGACTGTAGAGTTCGGTATCACGGGTTGCGGAAGCGTTGCGGAACGACAAAACGATCACAAAGCTCCCAAGGGATTCGTACCGCTTCCATCGCAGCCCCGCAACGAAACCGCCACTGCGCCTGCGCGCCGAAGCGCTGTAGAGTTCCGGGTATCGTAGCGGGTTGCGGAGAGCGTTGCGGGACGGCAAGAACCATCTACGAAAACTCCCTTATTCCCCGCTAAAAGTAGCAGAAAAATCTCCCGCCAAATTTAGCGAAACAATTTTCAAACAAATTTATGGTTAATATTTTGCCATCGTGACGTCACATGTGACGTCACGTGTGAAGTCATTATGGGAAACGTCCCATAATGCAACGCGCGGTTACGCCGACGGCGACAGCGACGGTGCTCAACCCGGAAATGGGCGCCTAAGACCTGCACTCTAAAAATATTGTTAGGGGTAAGGTACATGAGACATGGCGACAAAGCAGGATGAGGCTGCTGTAGAAGCGCAAAGGCGACAGGGACGACATCAAATCCTACCACCCAGTAACGGTAACATCTGTCCTATACAAACTAGCAATGCAGGTGGTGAAGGGTAGAGTAGAAGAATGGGCTGAAACAGAAGGAATGTTAGGAGAACTCCGGAATGGTTTCGCCAACGATAAGAGACTAGAAGATAATTTGTATGCCGTCACAGGAATGTATAGAAATAGCGCAGACACGCTAACGACCGTCATGAATGGCATATTTAGACATTCAAGGATGCATACGATAATGTAAATCAGAAAACTCTGTGGACACAGCTAAATGAATCAGGTTTAAATAGAAAATTGGTGAGGTTCTTGCACGAAGTGTACATAGACAATACAGTAACCTAAGCATAGGAGGTTGAAAGCACAGAGCCAGCAGCAATAAGGCAGGGACTTAGGCAGGGATGCCCTCTGTCGCCTCTACTTTTCATGATATACTTAAGAAAGTTGGAGAAACGACTAGAGAAAAGTGAATTGGGCTTCAATATATCGTACATGGAGGGAGGGGAAACAGTGAGGCAGAAAATGCCAAGCCTAATGTACGCAGATGAAATTGTACTCTTAGCAGATAACCGAGAAGAGTTGCACAAATTGATGGGAATCTGCAGCGTGGAAGGGGACGCTCTCGAGTTTAAATTCAGTGGAACAAATAATGGAATTATGTTTTTTAACGACTTTAAGGGACATCCTTTAAAGATACAGAACATAGAGATATATGCATATTGTGGACAAGTACAGATATCTGAGAGTGCGGATCAACTGAAGGAAAGAAATACTTAGAGGAAAATGAGAGACACATAATTGGCGAAGGTTAAAACAAATCTGCCATTATAAAGTACAAGGCGTTATGGAACTTTAATAGATACGAAGTAGTGTGGGGTGTATGGAAAGGAGTAATGGTACCAGGATTGACTTTTGGACATGTTTCTTGTGCGTGAGTTCTGAAGTTCAGACAAATTTGGAGTGAGGACAAAGGAGCGTTGTCAGGATAGCTCTAGGGGCACATGGAAACATTTCAAACGAGAGAGTTCAGGGTGATATGAGCTTGGCATCTTTTGAGAGCAGAGAGGCAGTAAGTAAAATAAATTTTGACCAAAGACTAACAGACATGGAGGACACTTGGTGGGTGCATAAAATCTCTAAACACCTTTATATGAGGAGTGTGAACACGAGATGGACGAAACGGACACAACATCTTATGGTGAAATTCCTGCAGACGGGTAATGGGGTGGAGCAAACGCGTTCAGTGAAAAAGGCAGTTAAGGAAGGCAGAGAGATATATGTGGGAGGAGAAAATGCAGGGAAAATCAACTTTAATGATTTATAGGTCACAAAACAAAGAAATAAAAAAGTATGGTTTATTCGATATTTCAAAAGGAAGCGCCCTGCTGTTCGAGGCGAGGACAGGAGCCTTAAGAACAACAACCGTATAGGGCCAAATTTGAAGACACAGATACAATGTGCGCAGTATGTAAAAAGATGGAAACAATTGAGCATATGATTCTGAAATGTAATTAGCTTAATCCTGCCTTTTCCGAAGGGGCCACAAGCGTACCGGTGGTCTTCGGTTTTGCTGGAGAAAATGGAAGGGTAGATTACAAACGAGTAGAGGCAACGGAGAGGAGGTTGGAGGGTGGGTGGAAATTATCTAGGGAAAATCTAACTAAGTACAACTAACTAGCACAGCTGGAGGACAGGCGGGACAGAGGAAAATCGGGACCCTCTCCCGCGTGGCTCCAGCCCAAAGTCTCAAACCTGTCCCCAGCTGGCTCGGGTATTAGGTTACGCCGACAAGGTTTGACCAGAGGAAAATTGGCGACTCCCTCACCGGGAAAGGAAGGCAGGGTATGATATTTCTAGTTTCTTTGCCCGATCCCCCGAAAGTCTGCCTGGCGATCATCTTTATGACCTTGTGACAGAGAAACACATTGGCTGGGAAGGAGAAATCAGGCTTTGTTATTGTTTTTTAGGCTAGGTCGCGAAAGCTACTCGCCCCTTGCAAAGGTACAGCCGTTATCATACATTCATCCATCCATTCCATGTAAACAATTTTAGTAGGTTCAGCCAACAGAACCTTATTGTGTTCGCTGGGTGAAGGACACTCCCAGCTGTAGAGTTCGACTGACGTGTTCAGCCATAAACGTTGCTATACTGTGATGCTGTTTTTTTTTTCGGATTCTGCTTTTTTATTTATATACGTATACTCTTGTTAGAATTAGAATGGGGCTGTTCAAACGGTGTTGTACAGGTTACTTCTCAAATGTAACGAAATATCTTTACTAGTTATCGGGCCTTTAAAGTAACTAAGTACTTTACTCGTTCCTTTTTCTAAAAAAAGTAAGCAGATAGGTTATTCATTACCGAAAAAATGACTAAGTAGAAGTAACTTGTTACTAGTAACGCGTTACGTGCATGTCTGGGCGCTAGTGGCCCTTTCAGAAAGAACGCCAGACTCCTAACGCCCCTAAGTGCAGTCAACTTCGGTGAGTCGATTCATTATGCGTCACGAACAATGACGGCCGCCTCGCCGGCATGCAGGATTCATTGGGACATTAGGAAAGAACCTGAATAAAACTATGGTGCCTGGAACGCGTCTCCGACTGGCGAGTTTACCGCTTAATGTGGTCCCTCGGTTGCCGCACGATGACGTCATAAAAGTCTCACGATGTCGGCGGTCGCGATCCTGGCGGTGTCCCAGCAGTCGTAGTTGATGTTGATGACGCCTGTTCTGTGGTAGGTGGCAGTCCAGCTTGACAGTCCACAGGACGTTTTGGGGAGCCGGGAGTCGGGACTCCACGACGGCAACGACACAAGCTTCCGCTCGTACTTTTTTTGTTCGTACTTCTAGCGCCAGCCACCAGGATCACGACACACGACATCGTGATACGCCGGCCTCAATGACGTCATTTCCTGTTGCTTTAAGTACTTTCCCAAAGGCTTCCTCAGTGCCCTCTTCGGGATGTCACAA
>JAZHYW010066707.1:0-14971 GCA_037355805.1 Ixodes ricinus
CAGATGTAATACCTGCAACAGTTACGCCCCAGAGAAAAACACAGTACTTGTTGTCTTGTTTCGCAAAGGTTAATTACTTTAAAGAAAGATTTATAGATCTCTCAAGGGGAGTAAGTAATTATTGAAAAATTTGAACACCAACCAGGCCCTTCTATAGGGACCCCTACGTTTCAAGGCCCATTCAACCTCTTCTTCAGGGGCGACTACGGCTATGGCTGTTCAGCAGCAGCGTCGTTTTCTTTTTCTTCTACGGCGTGTGTCCGGTCTTTTTCTACGGCTGTGCCTTTTTCAATAAAGTGACGAAGCCCGTTCACATAGGCAGATGGTAAAGCTCCGAGAGACATATTGATGTTCTGTGGCGTTGTTTGAATATGCCATGATTTGAGGAACAAACCTTTTCAAGGATTTGTCTCAACATCAAAAATGCATGCATTGTCAAAGTCAATACGATGGTCCTCGACGTCGCAGTGCTCAGCGATTGTGCTATGCTCGTGATCAAACTTGCGTACGTCGTTTTTATGTTGACGGATTCTCTCTGTAAAGTTCTTCGTTTCGCCGATGTATGTGGCCGCGCAAACCCCGCAAGGAATCTTATATATAACGGCTTGGGCTCTTTCTTTACCAGGGCGATCTTTTGGGCGTGGCATGAGTCGTCCAAGGGTAGACACAGGTTTGTGCGCTAGTTGGATACCCTCTTTGCAACTCACAGTATGTACCTGATGCAGTACTCACAGTATGTACATGATGACCCCCAAGGACCACATGTCGCACGACTTGTCGTAGCGCTCGGGCCCTAGAACTTCGGGAGCTGCAAAGCGAGGAGACCGCGGGCAGTCAGTGGCTTGTACCACCTCCGGAGAATCACCAAGCTTTCAGAAGGACGCCGCAAACTTTCATGCAGGTATGACTGCAAAAATGTTTGCTCAAGACTGAAGATATCTACAACCTTTTGCAATTTATTAGATTATTGATGTTTTCTAAAACTTTCTCTACAATTGCTGACAGGTACGATGGCCAGCAAATGGCGATCAATTCTTAAGAAACTTGAGCCTACACGATAACACGTGAGAAATAGCCTGTTTTAAACCCCTGACACAAGGCAAACCATCTCTGTGCAAAAGCAAAATACTTGGACCAATTTTTCAAATAATTTGAAATGGGATACTATTTTAGATCCCATATGAGTGAATGCTTATAAAAAAATAATGTCTCTACTGAAGAAAGTTGACAGCACGAAACTCGTGAGTAAACATTTCTTCGTATGACACCCCAATGCAACCAGCTCTAGAAAACTATGTGTTAAATGTGTGGGAACCACAGCTAAAGAAGGACACAGAAAGAGTTGAGACACTACAGCAACTGACTGTGCAATTAAAATTTACAAATTAAAAACTTTTTTTTTTCTTTTGGAACTGAAATGTTTGAGAAATGTAGTGTTTAATCTCTCGAGGTTAAAATAAAAGTTTGTAGGCGAAGCTTATTTAAAGATCTGCAATAACAATTCTAGCCTAAACCGAGGTATGGACCTGTTGCCACCTCACTAGAAACATGCAAGCTTGAACTACTTGAAAGTGTTGGACCATATGACCTCAAAACTAATGCAATCAACCTCTCCTTGCTTGCAAGAAATGCCGACCGTGATTTCTTGCCACACACACAACCATGCGCACACAATCCATCCACTGACAGTATCAGTTCTCTCAGGAAACCCCTGCAATCCTCTCCGGTTAGGGTGGCCAAACTACCTGCGGTATTGCTAAATTAAAAAAACAAAATTAAGGATTCTTAATAGACCATTTGCTAAATCCCCCAAGTGCCCACGACACGCACTCGAGGAATCGTGGGAATGGTGCCACTTCAGTTACCTAGTGATTGGTAATTTTGACCAATTCAATGCTTTTACACTTTTAAGTGCAATCCGGAATGATAATATTGTAAGAGATTTCTGATCAGCCAGGGTGAAAGGTGGATTGCATGCACAGTATCAAAGACACTGACATTGACGAGAAATTCTAGAAGTGATATGACAGGTCTCTGCTATCTACACGACACTTATTCAGGATGACTCCAGATTGCACAGAAAAGTGTGCAAGCATATAGAATTGGTCGAAATTACCGATCACTAGGGAACTGAAGGAACACCGTTCCTACGATTTCTCGAGTGTGGGTCGGTGCGCTTGGGGGATTTAGCAAATGATATATTCTAAGTTACGTCGCAGCCCATAATAGAAAATAAATAAAAAAGTAATGAAGGGAAAATAAATGGATCTAGCCCTGAAAGGCACTTTGCATGTTCAATAAGTTTCACTATTAGATTAGAAAATGCTATTTATTATTTCTGGGTACCCAAGCCCTTAATGAGAGTGAAATAAATACAATGACAAGCGAACACATTACACCAGCAATGTCACACAAAAAACGTAGTCACTTTGTGAAGTGATGTTGTACAAGAGAAGGAAGGGGGACTGACCGACGTAATAGGGTGTGTAGCAGGGGGTCTGTAGGGAGTTGAAGTTTGTGGTCTCCTTGGCAAAGCCAAAGTCCGTCAGCTTGAGCACTGCGCTGTCGTCGGGCTTGGAGTACAGCAGATTCTCCGGCTGAAGCACGACATGGAAGAAAGACCCAAACTGTCATGTCTTGTGAACATCATTTGTTTTCAGGGAAAGCATTCAAGGGTTTTCAACGACGTGCTGAAACTTTTCAAGAACTCGGACACCTCAAAATCTCTTCATTTTAGAGCAGTGGTGCTGCGAAAAATATTTAATGATGCAACAAGAATTTACCCCTCTGAAGCAACGTTTCGATGCAAAATGCAAGAAAGCTTCTGCAGTTCCTCTTCGCCATCCCCATTAGTAGAGCTTCGCAGTTACCTGGAAACTTCCCAGCTTTGCTATATAAGCCTGGTCCCTCCTTTGGCCATGTTGATGAGTCTGGAGACGTGGCGAGAATGTTGAGTGTCGCCGATTTACATTTGTTTACTCCTGCGCCTTTGACTCGCTCACTCATCAACAAGGCACGTTTGGACTAGACCTCGACGGTTTGCGAGGGCTTAGAATGATCCTCCATCTCACCGTAACTTGGCAAACGGCGAAGCTTATGGTCCTAGTTTGCCAATGGGTGCGCTGGAGAGAGACGCGTTTCGCTCCATTTCCTTAGTTAGGCGTGGTGCTGTCAAAGCCATGGGCCAGCTAAGGAGGGAGTTCCTCCTTTCCCTCCCACCCCCATACCTTTCATAAGCGCTGTCGTGTGCTTCGCCTCCTTCGCTCCAATTGTTTCAAGGAGGTCGTAGTGTTCGCTCTTTGCCAAGGCATGGTGAAACGAGATGTTGACACTAAACGACTTTCGAGGCTTTCAAAGACCACCCGTAACCTCACTAACGAGTCCACTGCAACAACTAAGCAGCGGCCAGCTTGGCAGGAGACAACGGTGGTACCGCAATTGACACTGCCGTTTTGAAAAGCAGTTGCTATTTAGAATTAGGTCCTTCGATACGCAGACTACCAAATGTCATCAGGTCGAACATTTGGATGTCGGTTGCGCACCACTAAAGAAGTGACGATGCTATTGAGATGCGGGACACAATCTTTTCCTGAACCAAACCAGCAATGTCGAGACACTCCCAGAACTTTCTCATTCCCATTTTATATGGTAGCTCTCATAACGAGCAATCTGGGGCTGCCTTCACTCACGAAAGTTTTAAAGGTCGTCGAAAGATTCCCCACTTTACTAAAACAAGCTGCTTCCTTAGAAGCACTCCAGCTATCGCCAGAATTGGTGGAATTTTTCGGGTGAAGTGACGACAACGGGGCAGGAAGAGTATATACTATTTTGTTTCACTCTCTTCCAGGCTATTTTTAAAATTCTTTTCTGCCAACCTTTTTCTCCTAGTATATAATGTTACATCCGGCCCTTTTCGCATAGAACTTATTTTTCTCGCCCACTTTTTCACTTTTACAATCCCGTTGTCATGTTGGACTCCTTTCTGCTAAATCTGTGTTGCCCACCGCACAGTGGATACAGTCAAACGCCGCTACAACGAACGCTTCTACTACGAAATAGCCTGTACAACGCTTTAATAGCCTGTACATCTGCTTTATTGGGGTCATTAAATTGCGCGACGGATATAACGAAGTGACGTGTTTAACGAAGAATTATCGCGGTCCCACACGCTTCGTTATACAGGCGTTTGACTGTAGTGCATAGTTCCGACATTGAGGAGATGAACATTTAAAGCGCCACTGCACAAACAGAAACATGCTTCCACAAAGCAAATTAAGGAGAGTGATGCCAAAGTGTATGTCAGATGAGCTCGTGCACAATCCCAAAGGTTTAAAGGGATACTGAACCGAAATGTAGATTTTGCAAAATAAGGCTGCAGAAACGCTCAACGGGACGCTACGAACTCCAAAACATCACTCATACATCGATATTTCAAATGGATGGCCGTACTTTTGGAAAAAAAAGGGCGAGGGCTATGACGTCATGGTCCTCCTGGAACAGTTGAGAATGAGGGGAAGCGGTCTCGCTTCTCTCCTCCACGCTTCGGTTCACCAGCTGGACGGGACGTAGCGAGTAGGAGAGGGAATGAGAATCGTGACGTGACTTGTCTCGGTCGGCCGTGTTCAATCGCGCACTTCTTTTCCAAGATTACTGCTACCCGTTACAGATATCGCTGTATAAGTGATGTTTTTGGATCTTGCAGCATCCCGCTTATCCATCCAGCCTTGTTTTGTGAGCTCAAAATTCGGTTGAGTATCCCTTTAAAGAGGTGCAGTATACTGTGAAGCAATTTTGTAGCAACTACTTTAGATATGAAAGACCTTGCAGCAGGAATACCAAACTTTCCACACAAGATATGCGTGACAAAATCTTTGCTAACTGGCAAGTGATGCCATAAAGACCAAGTTCTCCAACAGAGTTATTTGAGTAAACAAACTTGACTGTACATAAGCAAAGAGCAACTGCCCAGGCGAAAATCAGCCCTCTGGCAGCTGGATTATGGAACTGGTCCAAGCTGAAGTGAGACAGTCCAGCTGGATTCCAGCTGGACTGTTTCATTTGCAGCTGGGACCAGTTCCATAATCCAGCTGCCAGTAGGCTGATTTTTGCCTGGGTGAGCACCACAAACAACTATTAGAAAGATGACAAGCCAACCCAAAAAGCAGATGGTCCCTGTAATAAACTTCCTATCTACACTTTCATGGACAGAAAGGACCACGGTGAATGCTAAGAGCACATCTTTGGAAATTTAAGGATGTGCCCCAAACAAATTAAAGTCTGCTTGAACAAAACCTTTACATGGAGTGGTCATACATATTTCCCAAAGGCCTGTTCACACAGGCATCACAGCACCAGTCAGTGCTGAAAACAGCGCTGACCTTGCTGATGCAATGCTGACTTTGCACTATGTTAATGATACAGCATTTATCAGTGCTGCACCAGTGCTAAGCTATGTTCAAGCCAAGTCAGCACTAGTGAGTGATGATTTAGCACTGTGATGTATCCGTGAACTGGCCTTCAATAGTGCAGCAACCCCAATTAAGTAAGTCATTACTTAGAGAGCACTAAGGTGGATTTTGAGATGTCTCTTTATGGCGTAAACTCAATCTATAGCACCTGCGCATCCTATAAAATTTAAAATTACAGTCACGCTGGCGTTTTTGCCTTAAAATGCGACCTAAATGCATGACACGCCCCTTTTTCTCAGATATCGCAAAAAAAGTTGGCGTGTTGCTGGGGCTTTGTCGCGTTTTTAAAGCCGAAAAACTCCACGTGCGATTGTAATTTCGGCTTTTATAGGATGCTTAGAGTCCATAGACAGTTCGCGCTATAAAGATACAATATCAAAATCCACCTTAGTGCCCCTGGTTCCCACTAGTTTCTAGCATTTACTGAAAAACAGCCTATATATATGTGCCAAATGTTATTTGAGCAGAGCAACGAATAAAAACATGGCCCAAAAAGCTTCATTCACTGTTCCGCATTTACCTCTGTTCTGTAGGTATAAGTGCGATTACTCGAATATACAAATTCGAACCGAACAGAAAGTTCCCGAATAATTCGAATTCGCGATTCAATTCCTAGTATTCGGTTACTTGAATATTCAATATATTTGAGCCAAAGACGAGCGTGTCGGGCGCGGAGCAAACAAAAAGCCGTCTTTTTCTGCCGCATGTAAGCGCCGGGATCGTAGACAGACCATGCGAGTAACACCTCTTGGTCCTCCCATTCCCCACAACGTCTAACGCACAGGTTTGAAAAAGAATAAGTAATCAACGCCACGAACTTTATAGCACGCAGATTTACTCACGATCGTGACACAATCTGCCCTTGAATAACAACCGAAACATCCCGTTTCGCCAAAATTCCACGCCAAGCCTAATTCTTTTCACGAGTAAAGCCCTCATTTCGAATTGAAGCGCCGATAAACACACTTGCCGCACTCGCAGAAATCGACGACTGCACCACTGCACGATCACAGAAAGAAAACCACGTAACCACGCTAATGCGCTCGATGAAACCAGCTGAGTTATCGTCGCTGCGTTTTTTTTAAACTGCAAATTCTGGATTCGGATGTCTAAAATGGAACGGAAAAATAGTGTGCCTAGATTTGAGAGAGTTTCCAAGAGTTCGATAGCCGTCGTCTGAATTGCAGTAACTGCGGAACGTGGACGCAAAGATCGAAAGCGCCGATCAGGATTGGCAGGCAGGGGTATGCGTTGCCGCTCTTCTGTTTGCTCGCCTTCTTTCCACGCGACAACACAACACATGCGGCACTTACGACCAACCTGCGCAGGAGCCGTCTCTGTGGTTTCAGTTTCGGTTGCTCCCCTTTTAAATCAAGGCTCTCTAAAACAGGATAGATAGACGGAAAAATGGATGCATAGCGGCAGTTCGGTAGTGACTTGCGCCACCTAACCACGCTTTTTTTTTCTTGCTTAAGATTATATTGTTTAAGCCCGTTTCTTCAGATTTAACACCTATCTATTTATTTATGTAAAATCTAATCCCGGGTGCCCCTTTTTTTCCTTAAAATGGAGACCAACTATCGCAAAATGCCCTTTCTGAGATATACAAATATTTTTTTAAAAAGTCGCGGTGTTAGGTTTGTGCTTTTTAAGAGGGCACATCGCGGGAGGGTCAACTTTTGAACCCTTGGCTTTAAATTAATTAAGTCTACGTGTAGGCTGGTGGTCATGCTGGTGCGGTGCGTCACCAAGTTGTCAGGTTGTCGGCACACTGGAAGGAAATTAGAGCACCTTCTATCAGCAACACGCCTACATTGTTTAGTTAATCTATCGTTGGCAAAATCTACCGCAATATTCAAGATCTTTGTGTTACTTAGGATATGCGAGCAGAAGCTATGCGCCATACGGAAAATATTTTTTAAAAGGTCATTTATTTTTACAAATTTTTTCTTTCTGCAAAATTTGTCAACTTTTTGGTCTTCTGTGTCTTTCTACAAAATGCAACATTTCTGCTATGCAAAAGACATCCGTAAAGTGCACAAACAATTCCATAGGCGCATTCCCTCTTACAATTAGTCAGGAAGAGCGAAGAACGAGCCTCGCTGCATTGCCATATCGACGCGTAGATTGACTAAAATGGAATTTATAACAAAATCTGGAACGGAGAAAACTGCGTTCAAAGGCTCCGTGCTCTACCTCTTCTTTGCTTCTGTGAACAGAAAGTAATTATAAAAAATTAACTATGCGGTGTAAACTTATGAAACTTGGCTGGGAATACTCTCTAGATGTTGGTAGATGGTAAATATGTCATTTTTCAAAATCAACTTTTTTGCAGAAATTGTGTTTTTCTGGGTAGTGTCTCCTCTAAAGAGAAAAAAAGGCACGCGTAGCTGTAACTTTGGTTTTTTGTGACGTTCAGGGTAGATAGATTATGTTTGCACTCATAAAATTGGATCTTTAGTGCCCAACGTCCAACAACTGTTTTTTTCTTTTTCACCAGCACTTTTTTTGCATTTTGGCTTTTGTTTTGTACAAGACGCATATTCTGCACCAGGTGCGTACTCTGCACATATAATAATTTCATTCGCAGCACACTTTGAAAACTTCCTATAAATAAAATCACTATTCAATATTCAATTCGATATTTGGCTTTTTTTTTTTTCTTGATTCGATTCGGTATTCGATTCGAAAGTACTATTCAGTATTCGCACACCCCTACTGTTCTGTTTTCGACCCCTTGTGTGCTAACAAAGCAGAGCTGGTATAAATGAGGCCACACCGATTATACTGAAAAGTTGCTGTCTTATCCCATGCAAAAAGAGTCGACTAAGAAAAGTACACTGGCTATTTGTCATTATACCACACTTTTTCTAGATTTACACACAGCTATTTGCGCCTCTGCACAATTCCCGCTATAAACTTTAAGCGCCGAATTATGCCTACATAAAACAAACGCCGATAGACACCAACCTTAAGATCTGGCATTTATCGCAGCCAGTCGTACGTGCATAAAGGGAAAATCTAAACACCTCGATCGTAGGAATAAAGTTGTAATTGCACAGAATGCGGACTGAGGGCAGTCATAAGGCGATACATTATACTTTCCACTGAATTTAGTGGGCAATGGCTACGCAACATCATAAGCTAACGACGGTGGTCGTGGTAATGCCATCACGACGGTGGCCGCACGAGACTAATCTCCCAGCCATGTCGTAGTCAGTATCAGGTCACAAGTGTCACGACGTCTCGTCACATGGTCATATGACCACGTAACGCGACACCATGTTAAGGTGTCATGTTTTCCCAACAGTTTTCTGCAATGCTCTAGGCTTACAAACCAGCCCATAAAAGCATTCCACCTTAAACTCGCAAAACGAGATAAGATATAAGCCAGGCACAGAAATATCCCGTTGCAGATAAGGTGTCTCCATCCGCTGCTCGACAGCAAGCAACGGACCCGGTTCCAAGTGTCAGCGAGACTTGGTGAAAGGGCCAGAGGTGCACGTGCCCCGTGGATGCAGGCTCACCTTGAGGTCCCTGTGAGCAATGTTCATGCGATGAAGGTGGGCCACAGCCTTGCAGATGTCTCGAATGATTTCTGCCGCCTCTGCGTGGCGAGGGGGGAAAACATGAGGGAGGCACCTTTCGAGAGGTAACGGAAATGGCGTCCTGTGCCACAAGAATGCAACCTGTGGGGCAACTGCCTCTGGGCGGCAGAATTTTAGGGGGATCTCAGGGTACTGCCATGAATTCTTTGCCCCATTGGCCAAGAAAGGGGTCGCAGAGTATTTTTCGAGTTTCTATGTAACAAATTCTGACTTTCTCGAAGCTTTTGTTCATCAGACACAAAATTTAGGGTTCTTTTTGTGCTTAGCATACCTGGCCCGGGGCTTGGTTTCACAAACTGGGTCCATAGGAATGTGGGGGTGAACGCAGAGCACGCTCCGTGGCTTTCCCGGTCTCCCGACTTTCGTAAGTTGGTATGCCCCTCATACACAATGGTGAGCCAGATTTTCTGTAGTATTTTTATAACAGTTTACAAGGTCTGCAGACTTCTACGCCGCTGATCACGTCAATGTTTGGACCAAGGGGGCCCTTGGTCACGTACTAAGACGCGGGCGTTCCTCGAGATAAAAAAAAAAACTTGAGAATACCCGGCCCAGGGCGAGAACAGCTAGACCATGACTTTTGATTCGGCTAGTCAGTTCATCCTTGACATTAATAAAATGGTGCAAACTGAACAAGGACGAAGAGGCACACGTACGACAGGACTGGCGCTGACTTCCAACTAAGTTCATTGCAACATCAAACCGAGCAATAAAAAGTGGTGAAAGTGGCATTCAGACCTTTTGTAGCGGGTTCTGCAGCAGGCGAAATATTGGTTTGGAGCAGCCACTGACGCTTTGGGAGCAAATGCCTAAATCTGCTAGCACATCACTCGAAAATGAAAATGGGATTGCATTGTTAAATGAGTTCATATTTGATGATTAAGCATTCCTCCTTGAAAGTGAAGCATGTTACTTATTACCTTTTTGTAGTAAGAATAGATAGGAGCAAAAGAAAGATGGAGCCTTCTTTTTAGAAATAAGGCTCTGGTCACAGTATAGGTTCCATTGACAATGGGTACTAAAATATGGATGAAAAATGAACCATAGCATAGCCCTTCAGTCGGGATAAAGCCTCTTTCCCCTCCCCATTTTACGCTCGATAGTTTATTCACCCTGTAAATATCATTTCTGTAAAATGCCAGCAAGAACCAGCATATCGCTAGACGTCTACCAATAAAAAAAAAAAGTGTGCCCCGAGCTTTATGAACCTGCCAGACTCGAGGCTCTAATATCATAAACTGCAAAAACAACCACCCGCAAAAATTACGAGAGCCTACACTCGGACTTTAAAGGTGACACTGCTCCCTAGCAGCGTTGGGACCAGAGGTAAGTCAAAGTTTGCCGCTCTTTCGATCAACAGCTTTTATTTTCTCTCTCTCTGAACCCAATTTTTTTCTTCTTATTTTAAGAGTTGGCAATTTTGTGTTTATGTATTGCGCTAACCTTCCCCAGGTCGGCTGCTGCTCCTAGTACTCCAGTGCAAAAGCGGTGAAGCTCGACGAGTGAACACTGGTGAGATGCGGTGAAGGTTGACGCAAGCGGCACAGGTGCCACAGTACTCGGCAAGTGATCTTATTGGGAGTAGAAGACCCTGGTTCCGTCTTGTCACATTAGCCGCCATCCTACTATTTTGTAAAGTTTTCTTGCGACTTCTAGTTCTTGACATAGCAGACATCGTCTAGAAATTTAGACGACGTCGGCAATCAACTTGCCGGCGCATCGACCGGCCAGAGCGATTCATGAGCAATCTTTATACTCAATTTCAACCGACTCGATGCTACAGCCGACTCTACAAGCTAATGGCACCAATCAAAACAGCATCAAAGCGTGACAGCGTGGCATTCGTCATCTCCCTAGTATTCACCTGCCAAACCAACCGAGTGCGTCGAATGTCCTGTGACTTGTGCTTTTGGTATGTGTGTTTGAGGTTTCATGCGTTTGAGTCTTCGACCGTGCTCTGATCTACGATGAAACAAACTATATAGTGAGTAGAGATGCCGTTAAATAGATATTAGAGTGCAGCTGTTAGAAGCCCGTTTCAGTGTTTCGCAGTGTCGCCTTTGGCGTCAGCATCACCACCCCGCTAAACTTAGCGGGAAATTGAATTGGTGTTGAGGTCAGGTGACGTCAATTCTCGTGCTAAATCTAGTGGAGAAACTGAATTTGTTCGTGGATGACGCGACATGAAGTCATGTGACATCATTTTCCCGCTAAATTTAGCGGGAGACTGAATTAATGTTGAGGTCACGTGACGTCAATTTCCCTGCTAAATTTGGCGGGAAGCTTAACCCGCTAAATTTACCAGGAAATTTTTGCTAAATTTCCTGCTAAATTTAATGGGAAAATCTTTTGCTAAATTTCCCACTAAAATTTTGTGAGAAAATTTAATGGGAGGAGAAGAGGAGGAAAGGAGGTGGAGAAGCAGGAGGGGGTAGGAGGAGGGAAGAGAATGAGGGAGGGATATGTAAGAAGAGGGGCATACCCTCCCCCTGTACCCTGCCCTCCTTCTCCTTAAGAGCTTCCCTCTAATTCCACATTACAAAAAATTGTAAACGTCTTTCTTTTTCTTTTACCACTTTTTTTTTTACTTTTCGAAATATTAGGGTTGACCAATAATAAAATACTTTTTATTTTTTTGCTTTAAGCCCATCTTGGCAAAAGTGTGGCACAATTCTGAGCAAAAATGTCATTTTGGCGCAAGATGAGGCAGACTTTGGAGCAATTTGGCGCAAATGGCACAGCACTTTATCACTCAATATATACCATTCCCTGTGGGAAAAAACAAACAAATGCATATAGATAAAAGAAATGCAAAAATTACACATTAACATACTTACCCCCTACGCGAAAAATGAATCGGATAAAACCACCAAGAGCCACTTCTTAGTCAATGGGACACACCGAAGGCATGCTGACGCACTTGTCTCTAGCCTTCCCCGATAAAAAAACTCCTCCATTATTTTCTCTCTCCAACTCGTCCTTCGCCTTTCAATAACGACACAATGAGAGTCGAGCTTTTCACAATACGAATTACCGCGTGGAAAATGAGCGCACAGTTAATTAAATACCCTCGCTCGTCTCGAGCCGAGCGAGGCCACAAAGGCGAGCTCCCTTCGACCGGATGTGCGGACTGTGATTCTGGTGCTCGGCGAAGCGGAAGGTGCCCCTTTATAATTGGTCGCGCCAACATGTACGCAGACGATAAAAGTCTCTCGCTGCCACTAGGTTCAAACTCTGGGTATTCCTTGGTCCAGGGGTTCCCAAGCTTTTCAGTCTTCCCCATGTCTCTCGACCGACGACCAAAGAACCCCTTGTGGTCTCAGCGTCGACGCAACAAACTAGCGCAGAAGCCTGCAGACTTTGTAAACAAAAGCGCGCATACTAGCGAGTGTTCGGCTACAAAAGTTTGCATCGACAGAAGGCTTAGATCTCCTAAATTAGTGCCTAGACTGTGCAACACTTTACCCAGGTGTAGGAACGACCTAGGGAAGTATGGGAAATGCCTAAGGATGCTTTTGGGGAACCCAGGGTTTCCCAGGAACCCATTTTGAAAATCACCGGGCAGGCTTCGCTTTCTGCCCGTCGCACAGAAGCTCTAGAGGTACCGAGAGAGTTTGATCGAATGTCAGAGTCCCCGTCGTTAGCGTGGATGACGAGGGAATGTTCAGTCTTGAGAAAAGGAGGCCAAAGAAAGGCTAGAGGACGTTTAGGTAAGAGACGTGTTCAAGAGAAAGGCCCGTAAGGTGAGCGACCTCGAGGACTACCATAGCACTTATGCGACCGACGAGCCAAAAATGCGGTTAAACTTAAATGTTGCCGTACACGGACTTACCGAAGCGGCGACTTCGAGCCGGCTACAATGCCCATTTTGCGCGGCTTTGACTCTGGCCAACGCCGTTTGTCGCATAGAGTTGATCTAACGAGCTTCGTGCAACCGACACCCACCAGATAACAAAGGCATCGGTGCCAGAATTTTCTTCGCCATCCACTGGTGGCCAGCACGGGCGGATCAGACGAGAGTGCCGCGTCGGCGTTTGGCGGGGCTTCGTGTCCTCTCCGATCAAATGCTAGGCCAAACGCTGCCGCAGTGCTTTTGTCCGATTTGTGCGTTGAGCTTATCTCTGGCCGGGGAGAAAGAAAATCCGCCTGTGCAGCCTCATAGTCCCGGAGGTGCCGGTGCAAGGTGCTACCCCTGCCCATGGGACGAACTTCAAGAAGAGGCAGGCCCCTCCGCGCTCACCCCGTTCCGTGAAGGCACCTCTGCTCGCCCTGGATCCTCTGGAACAGCTCGCCTCCTTCCATGCTGAAAGGGGCGAGGACCACCGCTGAGAAAAGGGTCGAACCCTAGGGTTCATGAGCGAGCAACAAAGGTTTGTGAACGCGAAAGTAGGAGGAGGAAAACGGCGGGGAGACAGCAAGAACCTCTGCAAGCACGGCTCAATCCTGTCGCGAGAGCTAAGCTAACCGTTTGTCCCCGAAACTTAGGCGTCTGATTCGGCGGGAAGAGTTGGGCCTCGAAGAAAGGTCACTCCCAGCGTACACTTATGTATGCGCAAGAATAACTGGACTCTAGAAGAAAGAGATTCGGCCTACAATTGGAGCAACCTGAGCCAGGCTTATCCGGAAAAGTGGTTCCCCACTGCTTTGATCCCAACCAGTGGGAAGGGGGCGCCTACGCCGATGGGGACGTTGACATGTAAGCAGCGTTATTCATATTTGGTACGCAGTCGTGTAGAGTGCTGCATTTCCGGCAGCGGCCGACAGGGCTGCGGGTTGTTCGAAAAACTAGCGTGGCTCGGCACAAACTAAAGAGGCAGAATTTTGTCTCCGCTAAGGGGAATAGTTGCCAAGAAAATTGCGGAACACAAAACTCCACCCGTAAACTCCGAGAATCATTCTTTTCTCGAAATAAAAACATGCAGTGACATCAGTCTGCTAACAAACATAAACATGTACAAAATCATGCAGGTATCGTGCAGCCTCCCCAACCTCCCTCTCCCCCCTCCTCCTCTCCTCCCCTCCCCCCTCCTCCCCTTTCCCCTTCCCTGCCTCCCTCCCTCCCTCCCTCCCTCCCTCCCTCCCTCCCCTCCCCCCCCCCCCCTTAAAAAGAGCCTTCAAAAGCCACGACGCTCGAGTAAAATGGAGAAATGATAGCAGTTACACATACCATATACTGCACAAAGTTCCGAGCCAAAACATGCGAGGTGGCCCACTGGGAGACGTAGAAGTGGTTCTCGCTCGCATAGCCAGAGTGATGCACTGAGCGCACAAAATTAAATAGGGATCGCAAAAAGAAAAACACTTTATTTCTGGTTAGAGGAATGATTTTGAATGCTTAAATTTTTTCTCCCGAGATGGATGTGTGCAGATGGGACAGGAAATGGGTGTGGGGTTGGGGGCGGTGCATTCTCATTGGTCAGCGAGTCTCCAGAGAGTGCAGCGCATGGCGTGGGAAGAGAAGAAGTCTAATCATTAGTGGTGTCCGATACGCAGCCCTAATAAAGGTGGGATGGCCTTTGGTCTACCAGCGTACTAAAACTGGTGCCGATACCCTGTCAGCATCGAATGATATTATTTCCAAGTCCTACCCAATGAGCCAATTTTTCTGGCTCAGAGATTTTGACCTTCCAGTGCTAAACGGTGATGGTCAACTACTGTGACAAATGGGGCTCTTTATGCCCAATTCGACAATTTGTTCAGAAACCATCTAGAGTCGAAGATACAGAATGGCAAACTGCGTGCGTAAACATGAAATTATTCACAGTGGAGTCATCTTCTCACACGACTAGCGATTGCAACACAGTTACTGCCAGTCTAATGCTCCTCAGCACTATCATACCCAGGGTAATGATAGAAAAGTGTATGTGCACAAGAAAGGAAATGCTGCTGCTACAA